>JAJOZX010009714.1:0-143579 GCA_023014485.1 Bathynomus jamesi | reverse complement strand
ATTTTTACGTGTTCCATGGGGTACCAATTATCTCATAAATTAGAGCCAATCTAGCAAAACCGATGTCATATTCGGAATCAGCACCACAAAGTTACCCCAAAATCACTCTAATATGATTGGCAATAAAATGAGTGTTGACCAGTGTTATCATTTTCAGTTAACAATTTAAACTACTTTCTTTACCAAGTCCAAACAGTTGCACCCTGAATGCGTACTTTCGCGGAGAAAAGTTTTTGGTTAGAACAACCAATGGTTAATTAACTTTTTGCTACCCAATGTAAATAGTTAATGTAACGGATACGATGACTCCACCAACCATGTTTACTTTTACAATAACAAATGATTATTATGCAATCATAACAGAAGTAAATAAACAATCTGGATTAATTGCCTTATGGTAAACAATACATTTGATTGCTGCAAACAATTACTTCTCTCTGTAAATTGAACTTCAAACCCAACCTCCCTGAAGGAATTCAATCAAGCAAAATCTTTGCCTTCCACTTTTTCAAAAACACCGAAAGTAACTAATTCGACCCATATAGACGACGTCCCATTCCGAGAAAGGGATTTTACTGGATAAACAAACCCACTACAACAATAATTACTTCTCTCCTCGCAATTATCGAGTGAAATAAACACCAAACTAATTACTGGGAAAAAGGCAGCTTGATTTCAAAATATCACCCAGAGGGAATAACGAGGCGATAATATGGCTGATTAAATTCTCTTTTAATGTTAGCCATTTTCCCACTGAAAATGTTTTACCTTTTCTTTAAGACATAATCATTATATATATGGGCTACGTCTTGGCAGATGTCGTAACACCGCTTCCCGGAGATCAGCGAAGTTGAGCGACATTGGGTCTGGGTAGTCGTTGGATGGGAGACCGTCCTCCGCGCCCAGATTATGTAGCGACCCGTGGTTCGGATCCCGTAAAGCTGTAGGTCCCCTCCATCATATGACCTTAGATGTTGCGAAGGAAGTTAAACACCCCCCCCCCCCAAATATATATCATGAAGGAATGTGGGGTATGAAATGGATAAAATTAGGACATCTAACAAGTTCATCTCTCTCTCTCTCTCCAATTAACCTCATGCCTCATACCCTAAATAAATAATATTGCGGTGACTCTCAAGAAAAACAAAGTTTGAAAACATTCTAGAGTATTTTCTTTTAATGTCTCAAACTGGGCTGTAAATTAGAGGTGATTAATATAAGTCTAGTTCAGCAAACAAGAACTCGGTAGGGTTACATCGTAGCCAGTGTCGTAGCATAGTTTCCCGTTGACCAGCGAAGTCAACGACATTGGGTCTGGAGAGTAGTTGGGTGGGGACCCAAATTATGTAGTGATCCGTAGTTCGGATCCCACGTAAAGCTGTAGGTCCCCTCCGTCGTATGACCTCAGATGTTGCGGAGGAGGAGGTTAAATAACCTTGTGGAAGGCGCAGTATAAGAGACCCACAAGTGCCCGAGAAGCATCAAAAACGTACACAAGGTAACGCATTGGTCAAGAGTGTTAGATAACCAGACGAAATAAATCTTCAGAATCATGAAGAAGTGAACGAGCAAGGACTTGTGTGTGTCAGGTACAAATTCTCAAGAACATAGAGTTTAATCACACTGACCGGAAAATTCTCAGAAAAAGCTCTCAAACACAGCATTAGTCAGGAAATTCATTTTCAACACGAATTAACTGAAAGCCCTAACTTCAGTAATTAAATTACTTCTTAAACCATTTCAGAAGTAAAACAAACATTAAGGTTAATACAAACATTAGTATGGTTAATGTAAACTACAGTATGTAAAGATAATTAAATTTAAAGGTGTGGTGTGTGGTAAAATCTCTCATTATAGATTAGCTAAGCACTGCGTTATAAAGATTGAGAAGTACGAATTAGGTAGCGATAATTCATTTTAAATTACAGATGTGCAATAAATTCCCTACTGAGTAGGTATAATATTGATAAAAACCGAGTATTAACCGAGTCAGCGCTGAAATGGCCAACTATTATTATGGATACGCAAGTATTAATTTTGTGGTGTGTTTTTAATGTACATTTGATCTGCTGAACAGAAAATAAATTAAAAAAATACATTCAGGAAAAGAATACAATTTGTTTAATTAAAATATTTTTCTGTACAATATAGATATTTAATATAGCATTATATATTCACAGTATTCAAATAGGGAAGATGGAATTGGAAGCATGGAAGCTTTTTAGACAAAATCAATGGGATTCAGTTTATTACACAAGAGAAGTGCAAATGGCCAGTAATAGTGGTAGCAATTGCAAATAACGATAATAATAATAACGATAATAATAATAACGATAATAATAATAACGATAATAATAATACGATAATAATAATAACGATAATAATAATAACGATAATAATAATGGTGGTAAAAAAAAGGTAAAAATTTACAAAAGTAGTGTTTGGTTATTTCACACAATTGTAAAATTAAATGATTTATTGTACTCGTATATTTAGTAGAAAATAAATGATGCCTAATAAAAAAATAGGATAAATTATGAAATTAAAACTGCTTTATGAAATTAGCATATTTTAGATACTTAATTTGTAAAGTGGGAACTTAATTACTATGGTAATAATAGCGGTTATAAACTTTTACATCAGCAGGAGCTAATGAAGTTCTTCTTTAGTACATACATGCATCACCAAGATCTAACTTCCCAAATGAATTGGATTGAGAAAGCAAACATGCTCGGATATAAAAAAACAAAAATAAAACGCAAGAAAAAAGGGAAAAGGAAGAGGAGAAAAGACAGAAATTGAGGTACACACATGAATTCATACCGGCATCCTGGTGGACTAGCACCCCTCCCCTCAGATGGCTAAATTCCACACCTGCGGCGCTTCATACATCATGGTGGTGCTTCCAGGTTTTGTCAAAAATAAATGGAACAGTCTCTCGAACTTGCGTATCTTTAACAAACTACCTCCACAAACAAGTCCACACTTCCTCACGCAATCATTCACCATGTCCATCCATCTTCTCGGCCTTCCTCTCCTCCTCCTACCTTCGCAAGCACTCTTATACACTCTTTTCACAACTCTGTCATCTTCCATTCTTTCAACATGTCCAAACCACCTCAACACATTTTCCTCAATTTTCACTTCCACTGACTTCAGCACACTACAGGTGTCCAGAAACACACGATTTCTCACCCTATCAATCCGGTGCACGTCACACACACAGTTACCCATTTCAACTGCTCTTACTTTTACTTCTTTAGGGATTTGCGAAATACATTTAGTAATAAAGCCTATCTGATATTTATGGGAACTACGAGGGCTACTCAATATATTTTGCCCCACCTTTTTTTTTTCTTTCCAAGTTTCCTTGTAAGTTCCAGAAATTTTGTACACGAGTAGTTACATACCTTTTTTACAAGTTTTTATTTTTCCACATAGTCTCCATCCTTTTCTACGGCTTTCCCCCACCTCGAAACAAGGGCCTTTATTCCTTGCTGGTAAAAGTCGGCTGGGTTCCGCTCGAGCCACCTCTTAACCTCCTCAACAACCTCATCGTCACTCTGAAACTTTCTTCCACGAATAGCATCCTTCATTGGCCCAAACAAATGGAAGTCTGAAGGTGCCAGATCCGGATTGTATGGAGGGTGGGATAACACAGTCAAGCGCATTTTTGTGATGGCCTATCTTGTTTGCAAACTGTTGTGTGGTCTTGCGTTATCGTGCAAAAGAAGGACGTCTTCCAGTTCTCTCTCCGGTCGAACTCGCTTTATACGTCTCTGGAGTCTCTGTAGGGTACCAATATATGCCTCTGAGTTGATTGTTTGTCCTTTCTTCATAATGCCCACCAGAATCACCCCTTTCATGTCCCAGAAGATGGTGGCCATAACCTTTCCTGCAGAGGGAACCATTTTGAACTTTTTCTTGCGTGGGAGTCTGCGTGATGCAACTCCATGGATTGGCGTTTTGTTTCAGGTTCAAAGTGGTGTATCCAAGTCTCATCCCCAGTCACAGTTCGTGAAAGGAAGTCATCCCCTTCTATCTCGTATCGAACCAACGACTCGGAAGCAATTTCTTTTCTTTGGGTTTTGTGATCTTCAGTCAGTTGGCGAGGAACAAACCATGAACACACTTTTGAGTATCCCAGTTGCTGAATTATCGTATTCGCACTTCCTTCACTAATTCCTAGCTCCAGTGATAGTTCCTTGTATGTGACGCGCCGATTTGATCGAATGATGCTGTTAGCACGTTGCATAGTGCGAGATGTAACAGCCGCTGCGTGCTCATTATCGAGGCTGGCTCTCTCCCTCTCCAATAATCTCTCACGTTTAGACCAGCGTCCAACTGTGCTTCGATCAACAACAGCATCTCCGTAAACGTTTTGTAGACATTTGTGAATATTTCCTACTGTTTCCTCTGCGGTTAAGAACTCGATAACGGCTCTCTGTTTACGACGCACATCACTGTCAGACGCCATTTTCGAAACTGCGTTAACCATCAGTTTATACAAGGAGGGGATGTTCAAACTGGAAAAATCTAGTTATGTGAAGCGCAGAAAGTTGAAACTTACGGCCCAAAAGATATTTCAGCCCCCATGGCCTCTTATTTAACTAAGAAAAAAGGGTGGGGCAAAATATATTAAGTGCCCCAGTACATTCCATATATCTGCTCGTTTGATGGAAAGTACACATTTCCTGCAGTTGCCATTGTTTGCGTATAAAATATCTGAGGTGTCTAGTGCTGTAATGATGATCTATTTGATGGGAGGAGGCGGGGGGAAGTGATTGCTCTTTGAATAGGTGGTGCATATTGATTTCTATTTTAACTTCGTATATGACAGCAACAGTGAATTGTATAAGTAATTTAGTTTTAAAATATTTAGTTCTTGAAACATCGGAGGAATGTTATTCCTCCGAGAAATTTTAGTTCATTATTATAGCTGTAAGATCCATAGTCAATTTTTATATTTTCCTGCGAGGATAAGTGGGGTGATTGGCATGGTGTATGTAGGGCAAGTGATCCGTGATATTTAATTTATTTATACCCCAGATGCAGTCAAGCGGGAACCCCAGATTTGATCTATGCAGAGTCGAATTTCTAACGTCATTGTGAAGACTAATTAGCTCTGTAACCACTCGCAGTTAGGATGTTGTTAAGGAAGCTTGTGTTTTTATTTGAATATTCTTTTGTGATATCAATATTCAAATCTCCCGCAATGACAACTGCTACCGATATGATTGGAAGCGAGAATTCTATCTATCGACACTCGTAATAAAAGTTAGTAAATTACCATTTGGTGGTCGGTAGATGCCTAAAATTAAATATTAGATGTTATGAATATATATTTCAATTGTAGGTGTTTTTCTGAGACATTGATTAGACTTGTCAGTTCTTCGATACATTTACCATCGCAGTTTGAGGCTATAAACACTTATACCTCGGCCTCCTATTGTTATTCCTACGTATATGGTAACTTGCGTACTTTGGAATGTTAAAAAGTATTTTATCATGCTATTAACCAAGTTTCAGTTAACATATTAATAGGTTTAATACACTACGTGAAGTTATGTTGTAATAACTTTAGGTTAGTTGTCAATTCGTCAAAGTGGTTTGGAAAACGGCAAATATGGCCTTGGCTCCTCCTTCCTGCATTAAAAAAAAATGTTAAGTTTAGGAAACAAAAGTTTTTATTGTATTTTTTGTTTAAAAGTTGCCTACCGAGATGTACTGTTAATTACATATCCAGATTCAGTAATTTCATTTACAGTACTGTATCGAGAGTATTTCAAGTGCTGATCATGATCCACAACAGTGGTTCTTAATCTTTCTAGGCTACGACCCAAATTCTGGCTAGCTCGGCGACCCATGCCTTCAAACAGTTCACTTGTAATAGATAATAAAATAAATAAATTAATGGTAAAATGATTAGGGATAATATAAATGATAAATAACAATTTAATGACCCAATAAAAATGGCTTGGTGACCCAATTTTGGGTCGCGACCCAGATGTTAAGAACCACTGCTCTTGAAATTAAGGTAACGGAAGTAATAATAGGTTTTATTTATATACATATGGAATGAATTTCACACTTATATATACATACGGTATATATACACAAATACATACTTATATATAATAATTTATTATATACAGTATATCAGTACACGCAAACAAATAAAACCGTTGTTATACATAAATTGATTGAACTGATATTAGAGTTTTTTTCTATTTTGCGTCAACAATGAATAAAACTACAATTTTCAATAATTGGTTTACTTCGCACATAAACTAATTGGTATTAGTTTTAGAATTGGTTTTATATACTGTTATATAATTACGTCATAAATTTAATTAATTGTTATTTCTCTTCTAACTGAGCGCTTTTAAGGTAAACCAATTGGCATGATTGAAATTGCATATGTTTTTATTATAAACTATCGCATAGTCACTTTCCCAATGTCATTTAAGCTCTGAGGAATATATATATATATATATATATACACGAATAGAAACGACGTAAATAAGGAGCGTCTCTGCACACGGGGAAGAGAATAACGAATAAATGAAAAATGAGGCGAACCGCCCGGAATCGAACCCAGGCCTTCCAATTGCCGGTTGGATGCGCTACCATTAACACTACGGACCTCGATCAATCACAATCGAAATTCTCCTACATAGGGCAGAAACCAAGCCTGAAGGGCACCCTCGCAAATCGTGATGTGCATTTAACTGCAATGACCACGCAGTATATAATGATAGAAACGACTTGCGAGGGTGCCCTCTCAGGGCATTGGTTTCTGCCCTATGTAGGAGAATTTCGATTTGTGATTGATCGAGGTCCGTAGTGTAATGGTAGCGCATCCAACCGGCAATTGGAAGGCCTAGGTTCGATTCCCGGGCGGTTCGCCTCATTTTTCATTTATTCGTTATTTCTCTTCCCCGTGTGCAGAGACGCTCCTTATTTACGTCGTTTCTATTCATTTATATACTGCGTGGTCATTACAGTTAAATGCACATGTTCACGATTTGTGAGGGTGCCCTCTCAGGGCATTGGTTTTCTGCCCTATGTAGGAGAATTTCGATTTGTGAATGATCGAGGTCCGTAGTGTAATGTAGCGCATCCAACGGCAATTGGAAGGCCCTGGTTCGATTCCCGGCGGTTCGCCTCATTTTTCATTTATTCGTTATTTCTCTTCCCCGTGTGCAGAGACGCTCCTTATTTACGTCGTTTCTATTCATTTATATACTGCGTGGTCATTGCAGTTAAATGCATATATATATATATATACACACGTATCACTTTTATTAAGTTTCTGTAACATGAGCTTCAATAATTATACAAAATTACATTAAATATTAATATATAAATTTTTACAGTCATCCGTGAAGAATAATAATTTTATTTGACTTCAATATGAATTTGAATTTTCAAGGGTAACTAAATTATTTTGATACATGACGTAAAAATATTTAAATGCTTAAATATTATGGTAAAATTATTAACCACCACACACACACACTTCTACTTCAATATAATTTATTTAAAATACACCCTCAGGTTAAATATTTGATTGTAATTTACAACCTGCGACATTAATTAACATTGAAAAATACGACAAATGAATGCCTTAAGTTTTATTAAGGGCATTTCCCGGCTTCTTTTATACTTTCGCGGTCTACGTCGCATTCCAACAGTAATACCACTTCGCATCATATCAGCGACGAGGTGTATGTTCACTGTTCAGTAGTTGGACGACTGACCGTCCGCTTCGTTCAGATGATGTAGCGATCCGTGGTTCGGATCCCACGTTAAGCTGTAGGTCTCCTCCGTCACGTGATCTTTGCCGTTACGAAGGAAGTTACAGTAAACATTAAACAACCCAACCATTATTACTGTTGTTATTATTTAAAGAATAATTTCAGCACAACACTCTTATCTTTTCATTTGAAGCCGCGATACAAGCACAAAGTATAAAATTTTCAATATATGTATATATGAAAAACTATATAGAGCTATGGGTTGATTGCCTGTTACCCTCATCCGTTGGAAATGTCCAGCAGATTTCATTGGAGAGTGAACGACAAAAGCCCTATATATTTTCGTTAGAGAGTTATGAATATGTAGGTCTTTAAAGGACCTCTTTATATTTAATTGTTTATGGTAATTTTAGCGTCGGGATTTTAGACGCCTATATTATGAAAATGAAATTGCCTCACCTTAATTTTGATGGATCTTAGTTTGCTTCGATGTTGGGCGTTACGATCTTTTTCGGTGTAGGGCCGCCACGATGGAGTTACGCAATGAGTTAACGTCTTGTAATAAATATGGGCTGTCACAATATAGACACTGCTGGGGATAGGCCTATCCTTATTTTATGTATTAATTTTATTATAAGGTATTCACTCAGAACTTTAGGGAGGACTTTAGACATCCTCCCTGTTTAAAGCGTTTGCTGTAACATAAACAGCCCTGAGAGCGGTCCTTTAATATATCTTCATATTTCTGTATAAATTGCTGATTTGGCAAAGGTTGTTGACTCTTTCTCCCTTGTATTTTGCATGGGTTAGCAAATGGAAAATTTCGTTTCACGTGAAATAAATGAAGGTTTCACGTGGTTATGCAGACCGACGCCTACATACGGTTTCTATGTATGTATGGCAATCATTTCATTCCCATTAGGCTATGTCAACAATCCCGAGCCAATTTTGTATAGATAATTAATTCAATTAATTATAATTTATATTTAATTATGAAATAAAGGTATCACATACGATACCATGTTGTGGTTTTCCATATACTGGGCGGGGTGCCGGAGAAAAATTTGTATGTTATAGATCAAATTTTTTGATAAACTGTGTTTTAAACCATGTGAAATGGATTGAAAAGAATGAAATAGGAATTTAGGAAGAGAAAGGTTACTCAAGACCTATTTAAATATAAAAGTTCAAGAGGTTAGCTTCTCAAGTTTAGTTAAAGTTATTTCAATCAGTTCGACTCCCCTTAGGTATAGGAAATTTATGGAATTGAAGTAAAGTTATTAACTTTTGCTCATTATTTATCTGTGTAAATTTTATGTCACCAATTTTTAAATGCTGGTTTACTAATGTTGTTTTGGAGTTTCGTCATGTTTTGTTTTGTTAATGATTTATGTTTTAATTAAAATGACTTCTACGTTGGTGAGTTAATTGAAATGTACTGTACTTCCATGTTTTGTTGTTTGGTTGAAAGAGTTTGTACTGTATTCAAACCTCCTACCACTTCAGACTAGTCAATACCCGTAGTTTTAGTGGAGTAAATGTTACTCCACAGGTAGATCTGGAGGGCTTGGGGCTTTGAATCCTGTACTGTTTTTATGTTGTTTGGTCTCTGGCCATGGAGGCCATAAACCCTTGTAATAGTTTGGGCTGTGGCCAAGGGGAGGCCACAAGACCCTTGTAATAGTTTGGTCTGTGGCCATGGGAGGCCACAAGACCCTTGTTATAGTTTGGGTTGTGGCCATGGTAGGCCAAAAACCCTTGTAATAGTTTGGGTTGTGGCCAAGGGAGGCCACAAACCCTTAATAGTTTGGGTTGTGGCCAAGGGGGCCACAAAACCCTTGTAATAGTTTGGTCTGGGCCATGGAAGGCCACAAGACCTGTTATAGTTTGGGTTGTGGCCATGGTAGGCCAAAAACCCTTAATAGTTTTGGGTTGTGGCCAAGGGAGGCCACAAAACCCTTGTAATTGTTTGGCTGTGGCCAAGGGGAGGCCACAAAACCCTTGTAATTGTTTGGGTTGTGGCCAAGGTAGGCCACAAAACCCTTGTAATAGTTTGGTCTGTGCCATGGAAGGCCACAAGAACCTTGTTATAGTTTGGGTTGTGGCCATGGTAGGCCAAAAACCCTTGTAATAGTTTGGGTTGTGGCCAAGGGAGGCCGCAAAACCCTTGTAATTGTTTGGGCTGTGGCCAAGGGGAGGCCACAAAACCCTTGTAATTGTTTGGGCTGTGGCCAAGGGGAGGCCACAAAACCCCTGTAATAGTTTGGGTTGTGGCCAAGGGGAGGCCACAAAACCCTTGTAATAGTTTGGTCTGTGGCCATGGAAGGCCACAAGAACCTTGTTATAGTTTGGGTTGTGGCCATGGTAGGCCAAAAACCCTTGTAATAGTTTGGGTTGTGGCCAAGGGAGGCCACAAAACCCTTGTAATTGTTTGGGCTGTGGCCAAGGGGAGGCCACAAAAACCCTTGTAATTGTTTGGGCTGTGGCCAAGGGGAGGCCACAAAACCCCTGTAATAGTTTGGTTGTGGCCAAGGGGAGGCCACAAAACCCTTGTAATAGTTTGGTCTGTGGCCATGGAAGGCCACAAGAACCTTGTTATAGTTTGGGTTGTGGCCAAGGGGAGGCCACAAAACCCTTGTAATAGTTTGGGCTGTGGCCAAGGGGAGGCCACAAAACCCTTGTAATCGTTTGGGTTGTGGCCAACGGAAGGCCACAAAACCCTTGTAATAGTAATAGTTTGAGCTGTGGCCAAGGAAAGGCCACAAAACCCATCTTAGATTACCTATTTAATTTGCGTTTTATTTGTTATTCCATTTTTGTTTTTCCTCACTTTTTAATATAAAAGGTGTAGCATTTTATAAAGTCCTCACTCTTTCCAAAATGAAAGGGTGTTGCAATTTAATTTATTTTCCATAGGAAATATTACAATGTTTTGTATATATTTATATACTGTATGTATAATTTTAATTTTGTGATGTTACAGTTCTGCACTTAATTTTTGTGATGTTACAGTTCTGCACTTAATTTTTGTGATGTTACAGTTCTGCACTTAATTTTTGTGATGTTACAGTTCTGCACTTAATTTTTGTGATGTTACAGTTATGCACTTAATTTTTGTGATGTTACAGTTATGCACTTAATTTTTGTGATGTTACAGTTATGCACTTAATTTTTGTGATGTTACAGTTATGCACTTAATTTTTGTGATGTTACAGTTATGCACTTAATTTTTGTGATGTTACAGTTATGCACTTAATTTTTGTGATGTTACAGTTATGCACTTAATTTTTGTGATGTTACAGTTATGCACTTAATTTTTGTGATGTTACAGTTATGCACTTAATTTTTGTGATGTTACAGTTATGCACTTAATTTTTGTGATGTTACAGTTATGCACTTAATTTTTGTGATGTTACAGTTATGCACTTAATTTTTGTGATGTTACAGTTATGCACTTAATTTTTGTGATGTTACAGTTATGCACTTAATTTTTGTGATGTTACAGTTATGCACTTAATTTTTGTGATGTTACAGTTATGCACTTAATTTTTGTGATGTTACAGTTATGCACTTAATTTTTGTGATGTTACAGTTATGCACTTAATTTTTGTGATGTTACAGTTATGCACTTAATTTTTGTGATGTTACAGTTATGCACTTAATTTTTGTGATGTTACAGTTATGCACTTAATTTTTGTGATGTTACAGTTATGCACTTAATTTTTGTGATGTTACAGTTATGCACTTAATTTTTTGTGATGTTACAGTTATGCACTTAATTTTTGTGATGTTACAGTTATGCACTTAATTTTTGTGATGTTACAGTTATGCACTTAATTTTTGTGATGTTACAGTTATGCACTTAATTTTTGTGATGTTACAGTTATGCACTTAATTTTTGTGATGTTACAGTTATGCACTTAATTTTTGTGATGTTACAGTTATGCACTTAATTTTTGTGATGTTACAGTTATGCACTTAATTTTTGTGATGTTACAGTTATGCACTTAATTTTTGTGATGTTACAGTTATGCACTTAATTTTTGTGATGTTACAGTTATGCACTTAATTTTTGTGATGTTACAGTTATGCACTTAATTTTTGTGATGTTACAGTTATGCACTTAATTTTTGTGATGTTACAGTTATGCACTTAATTTTTGTGATGTTACAGTTATGCACTTAATTTTTGTGATGTTACAGTTATGCACTTAATTTTTGTGATGTTAATGAGTCTTATAAGTTAAATTGCTGAAATAAATTTTATAACCTACACCACAGGTTGAATTATAAATTTAGTGTTTTTAGTTAGAATAGGCCTTGAGTGTAAAGAGTAGGGTCTACTTTGTGAGGTAGGCTTCGTAATTTATTATTATTTATATGTAATGAAAAAGCCAAACATGGAATAAATCTGTTCAGATGTCAAAATGTTTGATAAGGCGTAATTTTATTATTATTTGTTTGTTTTAATTCTGTTTTATTTTATTCAAGGTTAAGGTTTTCACAGCAAATAACCCTTCCCCACATACGGACCACCATGTGAAAAACTATATGGGGCATTGGTTGATTGCCTGTTACCCTCATCCGTTGGAAATGTCCAGCAGATTTCATTGGAGAGTGAACGACAAAAGCCCTATATATTTTCGTTAGAGAGTTATGAATATGTAGGTCTTTAAAGGACCTCTTTATATTTAATTTTTTATGGTAATTTTAGCGTCGGGATTTTAGACGCCTAATATTATAATGAAAATGAAATTGCCTCACCTTAATTTTGATGGATCTTAGTTTGCTTCGATGTTGGGCGTTACGATCTTTTTCGGTGTAGGGCGCCACGATGGAGTTACGCAATGAGTTAACGTCTTGTAAAATATGGGCTGTCACAATATAGACACTGCTGGGGATAGGCCTATCCTTATTTTATGTATTAATTTTATTTAAGGTATTCACTCAGAACTTTAGGGAGGACTTTAGACATCCTCCCTGTTTAAAGCGTTTGCTGTAACATAAACAGCCCTGAGAGCGGTCCTTTAATATATATTCATATTTCTGTATAAATTGCTGATTTGGCAAAGGTTTGTTGACTCTTTCTCCCTTGTATTTTGCATGGGTTAGCAAATGGAAAATTTCGTTTCACGTGAAATAAATGAAGGTTTCACGTGGTTATGCAGACCGACGCCTACATACGGTTTCTATGTATGTATGGCAATCATTTCATTCCCATTAGGCTATGTCAACAATCCGAGCCAATTTTGTATAGATAATTAATTCAATTAATTAATAATTTATATTTAATTATGAAATAAAGGTATCACATACGATACCATGTTGTGGTTTTTTCCATATACAGGGTGGGCCGTAAGTTTCCATACATAGGAAATTTAAACGTTTGTTTTTATGTTTCAGATACCCTAAGAATATGCGTTTGTAAGATCTTGTTTACTGAGAAGCAAATTTTTACGTCATGGAGAGGTTAATCGGCAAAACATACGTTATTGGAGTAATGCTAACCCTAACTGGCTGAGTCCGACGAAGATGCAAGGTGCCGGTAAAGTGATGGTGTGGGCCGGGATATGTGGTGACAGAATTATTGGACCAATTTTTGTCAGTGGAAATCTTAATGCCGAAAGGTATCTAACATTTTGCAAGAAGAGATTTTCCCATCCCTGCTAAACAGGAAGGTAAACTTCCCAGTTTACTTCCAGCAAGATGGAGCTCCACCTCATTATGGTCTTCACGTGCGTCGGTATTTGGATCAGCAGCAGTTTCCGGATGCTTGGATTGGTCGGCGTGGTCCTGTGGAGTGGCCTCCCAGATCCCCAGATCTCACCCCCTTGATTTCTATCTTTGGGGGCACTTGAAGGCCATGTGTATCAGGAAAAGATACGAGACATAAATCATCTAAAGGAACGTATCACCAACGCCATTACAAGCATAACGTCAACTGTGCTAATGCGTGTTCATCAACAGTGGGGAACACGTATTGAAATGTGTTTTCAAAACAATGGCAACCATGTAGAGCATATTATATAAATAAAAATGGTTGTCCATAAAAAATGTTTATTTTTCCTATGTATGGAAACTTACGGCCCACCCTGTATATGTGATACACACAGACCGTGCATGGAACAAGGAACTCTTCTGGAAAATTAAATCCACTATAGTCCGAATAAGTAATAGTAAATTACAAACACTATAGTTTTTTCTTTTTCATGAGGTTAGCCCGACGTGGGCAATGGGTCACTCGCAGAGGGGCCCAAAAATATAGTTTCCCTCACCAGCTATCTGCAAAGCAGATGAGATCCAGCTTTGGGACAGGATTAGGGGTTTCAGCTACACCTAGCCATTATATCCAGAATCTCAATATAAGCAAAAGACTCGTTGCATTCGGGTCGAATTGAATACATCAAATAAAAAGGGGTAGCTATTGTATTTTTAGCCAAAAACCAAAACTTAAACCTCAACTGGCAAAATTGAGCGTCCACTTTTCAAGGCACAAAATGTCCGTTTTATGATGGGATTGAACTCAGTTCAATCCATATGTATATGTAAAAATGAACAATGAAAATTCTTAAATTCCTACGATTCTATATTCCTATAATCTTATATTCTTATATCATTTTTACATATAGAGTCCAAATTTGCATAACGCTCACACGAGTTTGGATAATTTTTTATATATTTTATTTCTATTTTATTTTTGCTGAATAAATAATTGATGAATTATTTCTTTTTAATTTACTTAGTCACTTTTTTAGATTTAGCTTCATAATGTAATTTGTTAAATTCTGCAATGTTAATTTTCTTTATACATTCTCGCTTCGTTGTAAAAGATGAAGTCATGTCTTGCTTTAACACTTAATTTTAAATTTTAGGGATTTAATTTTTGCTCATACGCATGTTTAATTGTAATTCATAATAAAATGCATATTTCGATTTCCACTTTTAGTTAACTCGGCAGATCATGATAACATCAGATTTGTAAATATGCGGTTTAAAATAAAAATATGGCTTCATCTTCAAATATCTTGCTTATCTGTTTAGACATTGATACAGCTAAAATATTTACCTTATCTTCAAATATTTTGCAAAATAATTCAGCCTATTGATATTAAAAAACAAAACAGGTCAACATTAAGTAATAATGATGTCACCAAAAATTCAGAAAATAGTCAAACAATTTTTCAAATTATATCTGATTGTCCTGATCTAACTTAGAGGCTGAGCATTACCTGTAACATTTTAGCAGTAAACTACAGTAAGAGAATATTGTCTTCTCCTTCGAGCCTTGCTCTCTTTAGAGAATTAGTCTTAAATAGAAAAAAATAATTTCCCGATACGTTACAAGAAGAATCGGGGAACCTTCAGAGAATTTAGTAAGCTCTACAGAATCCTCCGATCCACTACAAGAACAACTCGGAAAGGAGTACAAGAGAAACTTCTGCGATTCCAATATGGTACCAGATACTCCAGAGTAACAAATCCGTTTGCTGCCAACACACACACACACACACACACACACACACACATTTATTTATATAATTACTTTGAGAACGTGAAAAATTATTACTGTACAAAAATGAAGTTGGGTAAACTAAACGATATTATAACAGTTATAATTAATTAATAAAATATACTAGTTTTTTCCATCCTCAGTCATAAACTGAAAATAAACTTTCTTAGAGACCAATTAGGCTTCTGCCATCGTTGTTATTGCAGCGTAGAAGCGAGAAAAGCAGTTCGAGTGTCTGCGAATGTGCTTAATCTCTTTTTTTATGCAGGAAGAAGACCCCCAACGGCGAATGTCTGCAAAAACGCACCCCCCCCCATAGAAGAAGAAGAAGAGCCAAATTCAAGGTCCAAAGTTCAAGATGCCTGGACACACTGCGTTTGAATGATTGGAGGTGATAGACAGGGGGAAAGATGGTTGAGGAAGATTGTTCTAGATTGACCAATGAGTAGATGAAAGATTGAAAATACCAATTAACCCTTGCGTTAGAAAGTTGAACAGAAAAGGAATGAGCGTGTCGAAAGCCTGGTACCGCATCTCTCCTTAAAGGAGGAGGTATGCAGTTAGAGAGATCAGAAGAGCAGTATCCGTTATAACAGCGATAGTAAGAAAAGAGTGAGACCACACTGCGGCGAAGAGAGAGAGATTGAAAATAGTCGGTGAGAGGCAGGGAATTGACGAGACGAAAAGCCTTTGATTTCACCCGGTCAAGTAAAGCTGTGTGGGTTGAGCCACCCACACATGAAAAGCGTACTCATACAGGGGCGAACAACACCCCTGTACAGAGATATCAACTGAATGGAGGTGAAGAAACTGCGGAACCAGTACAGCACACCTTATCTCTTAGAAACTGTTTTAGAAAGAGTATATATTACACTGGGCAACACGTATTTTATTGAATGATATCTGACACTTGATTCTAGGTAATTTGGGTGCGCTGAATACGAATTTCAACTCGGTTTGGCTCTATCAGGTCCTGATTCTTGTCGACAGCCTATGTGCCATTTTCCAGATTTTTCAAATTAGACTAAAAAATTAAGTCATGTGTTAAATTTTTTTTCAAGTTTCATGAATACAAGCAGTTCAAACTACAGTAAAATTACATTATAACAATAGAAATGACTTAAAAAAAAAAACAAACAGATATGAAGCTTTCACTGTGGCAAAAATTTTCTTTTGTAAGACTTTCTAACGTATTTGCTTGTTGATGGCAGGTCTCTTTTCAAGCACCAGCAGTAATCAGCCATCATGTGGGAATCCCAGCGGCCTTGGTACCGTTCCTCCATAATTTTGATATCTTGGTGGAATCTCTCCCCTTGTTCGTTACTTACATCACCTAAATTACTTGGAAATTGGTCAAGATGGCTATTCAAAAAATGCATTTTATGCTCATATTGCAACCTAACTCTTTGTAGTCCCTTAAAAGTTTTTTTTACGATTTCTTCGTAGTTATCTGCCCTATAATTGCCTAAAAAGTTTTCTATCAAGTCCACGAATGAGAACCAGCCATTTTTTCGCGTTCATTCATGACATTAGGAAAATTGCTGTCTTTAATCATTGTTCTTATTTGTGGGCCGTCGAAAATTCCCGCCTTGATTTTTTCATAACTTAAACTTGGAAATTTTGAAGTTATGTATTGAAACACTCGCCGTTCGTATCTAAAGCTTTTTACATATTGTTTAATGAGGCCTAGTTTTATATGCAGAGGAGGAAATATGATTTATCTCTGCTCACTAAAGGTGGATTAATTACGTTTTTTTTCTCCGACAGTAAGTGATGTTCATGCTGGCCAGATTTGTTTGAAATAATGTTCTTCCTTGGCTCTGCTGTCCCATAAGCAAAGAAAGCAGGGATATTTAGTATACCCTCCTTGTTGTCCTAGCAGAAAATTAACCATTTTTAAGTCAACACATATGATCCAACTCGTGCTCCCTATATTTGATAAGATTTAAAACCTTTCTATATGTTCATACTTTTCTTTTAATTTTGTTGAGTGCCCAATCGGTATCGAGCCGTATAGATTGCCATTATGCAACAACACACACTTAAGACTTCTTTTTGAACTGTCTAAAAAACAAGCGCCAATCATTTGCATCATAAGACTCAACCCCCATCTCTCTTTAACAAACCAACTATGTCGCAGCAATATACTAAACTATCCTCTGTTCTAAAATATTTAACAAGTTCTTCTTCTCTTTTTCTGTAAAATGAAATGTATGTGTTTGAAGTAAGCAAGTTTTTCTCTTTAAGTCTTGAAGCTAAAATTTCCGCAGCCTTTTCTGGCAAATTTAGATCCCTTACAAGATCATTCAACTCGGCCTGGTTAAACTTTTGCGGATCGTTTTGACTTTCAAATACGCTGGGGTCAAAATCGGTGTCTGACTCCTCAAAGTGCATAACAATATTTTCAGGAACATCTTCAACTAATTCTTGAGTTGGAGACCCTTAAATTTTGGAATGGGGATCTCATTTGAATGTAGCACAGGTCGTATCGCGGTGTCGAATTTGGGTACTCGATACAATGTTTATTTTTCTTAGTGAAGCCCGAAGTCTTGACAAAGCAAGGTAGCAATCGCTCTCCGTGGTTAGTAGGCTCTCGCCACAACCTGATATGGAAAAAATTGTAAAGCGTTAACAAAAAGCGACGAGAGACTTGTTTTTTATGAATTTTAATCAAAAGTTATCACCCAAACATTTAACATTTCTGTGTGTTCAACCTTATGCAATATTTGAGATTCTTATAAACATTTTCTGTAAATTTTTGTTTATGTACCTAAGTTACAATTACATTTAGGTAAGTTACAGTATACTAGTGATTAAATTACGTAGTTTTATGAAATCATAAAACTTACCATCGGAACTCTAAAAGGTATTTTTGAATCCGAACACTTCGTCCAATGTCGCAGTCTTTCAATGCATATAGTGCAGGCTTTATGTGGGAGCCACGATTTATCTTGGTCCCCCAGTTTTATGCCAAAATAAGCTAAGTAAGCTCTTTTACGAAGTCAGTTATATTTGCTCGTTGATGTGGAAGTGTAAAATTTCCACATATATAACAGAAGGAATCAGGGTGTTTTTGCATTTGAACTTTCTAGTGCTTGATGACATATTGCTTGATTGTTCTGCCAATTTGTAAAGGTATTTAAAGCCCTTAATTCATTAAATTTAAGAAAATCTGAAATATAAACACAAATTAGTTTAAATAGGTACTTATTATGAAATAGGTACTTACAATCTCTGAAATTAAACTAGAAACACGGATGAGTAGGTACAATATAAATTACGTCTAATTAAATCAACTATATTAAATCACGATGACAAAATTACTCACTAAATCATATGCCAATTCAAAATTATGTTAATGCCCAAACTTAATTAACTAACTCAACTGACTGACTGACTGACTGACTGACTGACTGATTGAATTGACTGATTAACTCTGGAAACGAGTCGCTTTTATATATTTTAGTTGTCCCTCTAGAATACTCTACAGAGAACAGGAACGCTCGAGAAAATTTTAGAATTCTATGATATTTTTAGCTTAATTTACTAATATTAAAATGGGTTAAAAATGACAAAATTAAAAATATTTTTAGGGTGTTACATATAAAAATATACATAATACAACAATACCATAACAATAGGTACAAATACCTAGATAAAAACCTAGTTGCATAATGTGTAACTGCAAAAAGACTTACCGAGTATTGAGAAAAAAACCTTTTTATGAATACGACGAAAGAGGAGGGGGTGCTGAGCAAAATCAGGACCTGATAGAGCAAAACCGAGTAAACATTCGTGCTCAGCGCACCCAAATTACTAGAACTAACTGTCAAATCTAATTCAATAGACAAAAAGTTGAAATTTGTTCCCCAGTGTTATCTTTCCAAGGTCACGAGTAAAGGAAACATTAAGAATGTTAAGAGAAGAGGAAGGATTGAGTTGTGTATTGTTGAAGATAAGGGGATAGACGTGTGGAAGTGTGTGACAAGTAGATAGATGAAGGAACCGAGTTTTTGAGGCATTGAAAGCCACAACGTTTTCTCTGCCCCAGTCAGAGATAATAGAAAGCTCAGAGGGCAGGTGTACCATAGCCGTCCCACGCGAAACATTGAGTGTCTGTTGAAAGGGACGCTTTGTGAAGCGGGTGGAGAAGTGAAGAGTGGAATCATCAGCATATGACAGGAAGTGCAACTTAATAGATTATTAATAAGTAAAAGGAAAAGAGTGGGGGATAGGAGAGAACACTGAGGAACACCTAATTACTGCCTAAGGGTCTCCCAATCAGCAACGCCGAAGTGCCAAAGATGTCTCCTCTTGGGAGGATTCAAAGGCTAAACTGGAGCGATTGGACCGGAAACAGATATAAGATTGTGGTCGGAGGAGCTCAATGGAGAAAAAAGTTTGACAGTAAGAAGAAGGATGAATAGTGAGAAATAAATGTACAATATTGGGCCTATCTTCAAGGTTACTTGTGGCTACTTTACTACTTGTGTTTCCACAAAACATTTTAATTTTAGTTATAAAGATATCGCATGTTTTGTCTGTGCGTACTAGTTTTTTTTATTATGATATAATGAGTATGTTCTACCAGTGGGTATTGTATTTTATAATGATATAATAACTACGTTATGTCCAAAGGTACGTATGTTTTCCCGGGTATTGTATTTTTATATTCCTATATTGAGTGTGATTTGTATGTGGGTAGTTTATTTTGATATAATGAGTATGTCGTTACATAATTGAGGAGGGTCTTGTTAACTCCATACTGAATGCCGTTTGCGTTGTGGTAGTTATGAAAGTCGTTAACGTAACCTAAAAATAATAGGGATTCCAATATTGAATCTTGTGGCAGTGTGTGTGTGTGTGTGTGTGTGTGTGTGTGTGTGTGTGTGTGTGTGTGTGTGTGATCCACTTTTATCTAGACTGACGTATTACTGCCTATTATTTAAATAGAACTTGAACAGTTTAAAGATACACCTTTTACTCCATAATGAACCAGTTTTGGGGTTAGAATCGAGTGTTCGAATCAAAAGTTTTGAAAAGGTACAAGAAGAGTGCAAATGGAAATTTTTCTATCAGTTAATTTTTTTATAAACTTCCTCCCCGTTACCGCAATAACGGCCTTTTCCCGTTGAGGTTTCTGCTTTGAAGCCGAACTGACAACGGTGACAAAACATTTTCCCGTATGAAGAATAATATTAATTGTCGATATACGATTTTCTTAACAAAACTAAATCCATTTGTGGTGACTTCCGGATTACCACTTTTAAATCCAGGCAAAATTCGAGCTACTTTCGAAAGATCTGGACAATATCCGGTCTGAAGAGACTAATTATAGAGGACGGCAAACGGCTCAGAAATAATATCACTACAAGATTTATATATTTTGTTTCGTATAGAATCTATGGCGCGCTTTTGTTCTGAAGACTGTTTATTGCTGTCTTTACATCAGTTGAAGTTACTGGGAGGAAGGAGAAACTTTGTAGCTTTTCTTCCCCAATAAAATAATAATAATAATAATAAATAATAATAGTTTAATGTATATTTTATAGCAATCTATTAAATGTTTGAAATATTTAAGTATGAAACCGGCTTGTGTGTATTTTATTTACATTCCAGGGAATTATTATTTTCTTATCACTAATTATGATGTCGTTTTGAGGCCGTAAGCAAAATTTGAGTATGTAGCCTAATATTGTGGGTTTGTTTCACGAATTACTACATCAAATATACAGAGATTGACAAAAGTAAGTAAAAGTAAATCCTTGGTTCGAATTCCACGTTAAACTGTAGTTCTAAAGTGGAGTGACAAGCTTGACCTTCATCAGAATGAAGAATTCGGGCGGAAGCAAAACCAACAACCCACCGAAGACACCATTGATAATAAAAGTCAATAAATAACAAACTTATTGAATCAATATACTTCGAATCGTGTTGCTTTTCCCTTTGTATTATGTAAAGCTGACACACGTTCCGGCATTCCACTGCTAAGCTTTGCCATTTGTTCTTGGAGGACAATCATCTTGGTGTCTACTTACTTTTGTCAACCTCTGTACAAACTACAGCACAAGGCTAGACTAAGCCTCAATTTCGCCTTTAACTTTTTCCTTTTCTTTTTATAACATATTATCTATTTCGGCTTAATATAAACTTCAGTAGAATCCCCACACAAATGATAAAGACTATTTATCCGGAAACTAAAACAGTCTCTTCCATGCCTCGCATTTTTATCAACCAACCAACCAACCTTGCCGGCATTGTTGCCCTTCTGCCATCCAATACTCTCAAAAGCATTGCTTCTTTTACCCATTATTCCCCTTGCAAATTGCAATAGGCTTGCTATTTCAAAGGTAAGATAAGAATCCGTTTAATGTGAAGGCAGCTGCAAAATGTAGTTAAGCTTTCTTTTAAGAAATTATGGAAATCAGTTTTAGGGCGGTCAGAAGCAAACTGAAATTAATTTCGTTGAGGCACCCCCAAAACCCCTAAAATTTAAATTAGTTTCGTGAAGAAGAGCAAATGTGATACCCTTTCATTAGACGTGAATTTTAAAGGAACTGTTTTCTCATTCGTGAGATGAAAATTAGTAAAAAAAGTGTGTGTCTGTGTGTGTGTGTGTGTGTGTGAGAGAGAGAGAGAGAGAGAGAGAGAGAGAGAGAGAGAGAGAGAGAGAGAGAAAATGATGATTTGAGAAAGTTTTTTGTTTTTGAAAATTCATTCGAGACAATTTGAAACTATAATGAGAAAGATTTGAAAGAAAGTGGCAGTAATTTCGACAGCAACAGTTAATGATAATGATGACCACGACGATAATAAACGATAATAACACTGAAACGAAGTTAAAATGATATTAATGATAAACTTTTCTAAAAATGAAAGTATTGATGTTTCTTGGATTACAACTTTTAAAGCCGACAAAGTAATTTAAAAAAAAATAATGGGAGGATCATCATTTTTTTTTTTTTTTTTTTAGTTTCAAACATTCGTTAATTTTAAACTCTAAATAACACAAACAAACACACACACACACACACACACACACACACACACACACACACACACATCGCCCAGAAGTGAAAAAAGTAGTAATTATTAATATTATATTCAAGAAATGTTTCGGAACTTATTAATTTCATCCTCAGGATTCTAAAAGTAAAAATTATTACACACAATTAAAAGATGGCAATGTACTGATTAGCATCGTTGACTATAAATTCATCGGCCAACCCAGCTATTCATCCTTACCTTGGGTGGTGGTACCAGATGAATGGGTAAAATCCCTAAATGAGAGGGGATGTCGCAGAGGGATGGAATAAAGGTCGATCCTGAACATGTTAAAAAATTCAGAAAACAAACAAGATACAAGTTAGGTTTTGAAGGAAACCTATCTTTTGAGAAATATCTTGAAAATATAGATCATAAACTCTCCAAATTCTCGTTTATTCTAGCAAAATTTCTTTTTTACCAACAATTACCCTTAAAAAGTTATATTTTTCTGTAGTCTTTCCATACCTCATATCTAACATATCTCAGGTGTGTGCAAAATACGGTCCGCAGGTCGGATTTTGTATATTTGTATTCGGAAATATACAGGAAAATTTGTCTCCAGCTATCTTGTAACAGTACTACAAACGCTATTATTGAGAAGGCTAACTGGCCCGTATTGTGGTTCAACTTTTTAGCTGACTCTCCGATCGAAATAATTGGCCATCCTTGACGTAATTGCACGTGGAGTGTAATTGCATGTGACTATATCATTAACCCTTTAATCATTTCACTAATAATAATAATAATAATAATAATAATAATAATAATAATAATATTGATTCTTCTTTGCTACATTTATAAGACATACAAAAGGTATACAGAGTGACATATAATAACCCACATCTGTGTATATATACTATACATATGACAATGCGATAGTTAATGCATTCCTAGGCATATGTATGGACAATATAAAACAATAGACATTATGAAATAGTATTATTAGCAGCAACAATAACAATAATAATATCGAGATTACAATTTATTATTGTTTTTGTACGAGTTTGACCGAGTTTTGAAGTTTTTGTCGTTGAAATTGTTATAAAATTCCTAATATTACGGTTATCGCGTCATTTGTCATATTTTAAAGTTTACTCAGAAAACCAAACTGTTGTTTGTGTATGATTTTGTATATTTCAGTATGAATTTTGTTATTTGATTATATATCACTCTCGTATAGTTTACTGACGGTTGGGAAGATGGAAATAAGTCTGTAGTTTGAGTGGGAAGTTTATCACCCGATTTAGAGATAGGGCATATTCTAGTCTTGTTTTAGACAGTTTGGGAAGACGCCATTTTGAATAGATAGGTTTATGAGCTTTGAAAGCGTAGGCGCAATTAAGTTTGCGCACTCTTTATAAATTCTGTTTGAGATTGTCTCTAGCGTACAACTTTTAATTATTTTATGGCTGTCATTAGATCGTGTGTCGTAGTCGGGGATAGGAGGAAAAAAGTGTGGGAACAAAGGGCCTACCTGTGTATCGAAAGACCGCACCGTGGGTGTTATTTTATAAGCAAGGTTGGCTCCCACCTCTATGAAATAATCGTTAAAGGTATTTAAAATATTTATTTTGTCCATTATGAGCTCATTATTTACTAATAGCTTTTCCGGGGTAGAGGGTTTTGCTTGTGTTTTATTAATCGCTTTCTTAATGAGGTTCCAGTATTGTGTGGAATCGCCTTTGTATTCTTCGAATTTATGTTTATAGTAATTAGCTTTAGCTTTGTGTATTACTGAATTAAGTATGTTTCTATAGTGAGTGAAGACTTCCTTTGAGAGTAGACTCTTCTTCACATTTTTATATAGTTCGTGTTTTTGTTTAATAATAGATGTCTTTAGACTTGGAGTCAACCGTTGATTGTTGATTCGAACTGTAGGAATAATTTTTTTTTCTATGATGGGGCAGGATTGATTATAAGCACACCCAAAGAGATTATTGAAACTTTTCAAATTTAATGTTTACGTCTGTATGTGGGTTGTCAATGAAGTCGAAATATGTTTCGCCTAATTTCGTTTTGAACTTAAGCTGATTAGGCTTTGTTTTCCTGAATTTAGTATTTGTGTATTTTAGGGGGTTTGCTGTTGTTTTGATTGTGACGTAATTTGAGAGGTGGTAAGTTATGCCTGCAAGTATTTTAATCCTAAACCAAAATAATAATAATAAACCAAAGCGATTATTTTGCGAATACTTCAGAAATGTTTAATCTTTAGGGCATGGGTTCCCAAACCTTTTGCTCGCGAGCACCACTGTGCTCTTGGACAGTCTGGCGGTTCTACAATTCTTAAAATCGTGTTTTGTAAAAGGAATTTAATTTTTAAAAAATCGTTTTTTCTTAAATGTATTTGTTATTTTATTTATTTTGATTGGGTTCAGAATCTCAACTGAGCCTTGAACGGCCAAGCTCTGAGGGGCTACTTTAATTTATAGCCTAAATTAAACTAGATTAAAACAAACTTACGGACTTGGAGGTCCTATTAGGTCCTACCTCAGGGTTGCTGACTCGATGTGGGCCTACTTGACCTCAGTAGCATAAAATTAAGGGAAAAAAAAGTGGCACTATTTATGGTGGTCTTTCTAAACCTTGCAACAACAACACAACCTGCACCATTGCACGATACAAGAATCTTGTATCTAAACAACCAAATTGAATTGCAAGAGAGCTCTCTATAAGACCACGCCCTGTAAGTGCCGCATTCAACAAACGAGTAGAAAGGATGCGCCAGTGCCCCAAAAAAATGATGCCACAACAGTGCCCAAACAATGATGCCACAAGGCCCAAAAATGCTAGCTCTAAATCAAATGAATTTTTCACTAACCTTACAATTATGAGATGGATACACACACACCTTAACTTAATAGTGTATATACAAGCAATGCTGCATCAATCAGCTTAGTCATCATATCGCCTTGGGACGACAATGGCTCTTCCTCTTCTAGATTTTCTAATATATTAAAACATATGTATTAACGCTGACGTTCGTTTCTTTTTATTTCTGATTAATCTTTATTTCTGGAAAAATATAGTGGTGCTCGCTTCATATTCTAGAAAATGACTTGGTGCTTGCCGCATTGAAAACGATGGGGACCCCCCGCTTTAGGGCATATTCGAAGTACAGATACACTCCTCAATATTCAGTTACAAAACAACTTGCTCCGATAATAGTAATAATAGAATATATCATAAAATAAAGCATACCAGAAATGTTGAACAAAATCTACTGAGAGTGAACATATTTCAAAGCCAAATTATAGACTTTTTAATGTTGGTGAAGTTCTTGAAACATTTATTTAGCGGTGGAATTAGGTAATAAATAATGCATAGAATGAATTAAAATCAATCGCTGCTCATTCACCTTCCATAAAACAAAAAAAAATTTTAATAACTTTCAAGGTCACCAAATCTGATTTATAGTCTTCAACATTAAAAATGTAACTAATCAATCGCATTCCTTTCCTAAGTAGCTGACGCCGCTACACAACGCCTCCCCCCCCCCCCACCTCTTGAATTGAAAAAAAATGTAAATATTTTTACATTTTTTTTTTAGCTTGAAATTCTGTGGGGATACAGCACGTACATGTGTATATGACATAGTTCAAGGTTGGAGTCAGATCTTGGTGACAAATTAGCAAAATTTTAGCAGAAATTTTTTTGCTGTAAACATGTTTCTAGGATAAAAAATTATGAGGAATGTAAAAAAAAAAAAAAAAAAAAAGTAAAATTTTTACATATTTAACAGCTAAAGTCTTTTTTTTTTTTTTTTTTCCACAAACATTGTGGTTTTTGAAAATTAGGAAAAGTGGAAACCATCACGTACGCACTTAAATTTTAATTATGTTCCAAATTTTAGAAAAGGCTCAAACCTAAACCTAAACAATACTGCTACAACACACATGTATAAAGAAAAAGTCGCACAAAAAAGGCTCATCTGTTGCTTGTTTTTCCTCATAATGACCAAGACCACACGATAAGGGTGTATTTTAGAAGATTTTGAGTGCTATAATTGAACAACAGCAACGTCGTCTTATTTATTGTCTAAATGTTTTTCGCACTAATTGCACAAGAATTATATATATTATATAGTATATGTGTGTGTGTGTTGTGTGTGTGTGTGTGTGTGTGTGTGTGTGTAGAAGAGTTCCTTCTTAGGCCTACGATGGCCTACGATTGATTTTAACACTTTTCTCAAGTTCGTATGAAGGTCATGAGAGGAGATCAAGCTTACAAAGCTTTCTTGCCGACACAAGATTATCAAGAGCTCCAAAACTTGTAGAGTTTATTGCGAAATACTTCTAGACTTCAGAAATTCTCACCACTAGCAGAAAATTGCTCTGACGAAATCTTTCTAGGCACCTGCGTTAGGTTCGGTCAAAGACGTCCTCGTTTCGTCTTCGAAGATTTATCGCCAATATTTGACACGAAAGTTGCAATTTTAAGCGCGCCTCAGCGATACCTTGAACAACTCAAGAAAATTGTAACGCCCTCATTATTATAAATTATTATAAATTGTTATAAATATTAAGGATTGATTTTCGAATTCAGTCCTGCTTCAATCACGGTACGAAAAGCATCTCTTTCGTATCGGCCTTCTGCCACAGCCTAGCTACATACGTATAGCAATTTATCGAGCTATAAGTAATAATAATTTCATTATTGTACCTTTTAATGCAATTTATTATCTGTTGTTGCAATTTGACAGTGTGTTCTCATACTAACAATTAAGTGAAAGCTGGTTAAGCCGTTTATAACTTACTTTACATTCACTGCATTTTTGTACAAATTCTTATCGTATTTTTATTTATTAATCGTCGCATTTCCCTTTGTAATTAACATTAATTCTAACTATTCAATGATTTTATCGTTGTACATTCAATTAATCAATTGTATTGACAATTATGTGGACATAGTTTTTTCCTTTTAATTAATAAAACAAATACACGTTTTTTCACTGTTTTGATCTAAGACCAATGATGACTCCCAAATGCTAATTAACAATTAACTAACTCCTCAATTCTTGTTATTCTCCTTGATCATAAATTGCCGGAGTCTATAAAATGGGTGTCCATAAATGGAGCACTACACACACACACACACACATCTATATATATATATATATATATATATATATATATATATATATATATATATATACACACACGTGTGTGTGTGTGTGTGCCAATTTATACATTTGCCTTTTTGTTTTAAGTATATTAGCTATATATTTTACACAAATATAGAAGATTATTATAAATATCACAAAATAATTTAATATCATGACGTAAATGATATAATGTCAAATTTAAACATACACGAACATTAACTAAATGTATGATAATAATATATCAAAGGTAAAGAACCCTTTACAAGTTCATATACCAGAATATGATACTCAAAGCTAACGAGTTCTTTCATCTGTAAATACCCTTCAGTCTCTGAGTATTCACAAAAATTTTATGCGAAAGCGGTTTATGCTCGTATACAGGTTTTTAGTGAGTCTTTATCATACTCTTGTTCTTCCTTATACAGGGTGTCCCAGAATTAACTATCTATTTCAATGAAATCGGACAAATTTTTTAAAAACACACTTTTATTTATGTTTATCATGTTTAATATGTGTTAAAAATGTATAAATTTCTAAATTTTTTTCATAATTTTATTTTCATAATTTTTTCATTATCTCGTCCAATGAAAGACCGTTTGAAGTCATAGAATGGCAAAGAGACTCTCCAAAAGTTAACGTGTGGCTTGGAATGACCAAATCCAAAATTTATGGCCCATTCTTCTTTGCGGAAGCAACTGTAACAGGTACCGTCTTCCTTGATATGCTTCAGCAGTTTCTCGAACCACAGCTTTTGATGATGGCATTCTTGATAATGTTGTTTTCAACAAGAAGCATTGATCTTTGGCGATAAACCTTTGTTTTTATGAAACCCCATGCAAAGAAATCCAGGGGTGTCAAATCCGGAGAATGCGGAGGCCAAGGTCGAGGTCCTCCACGTCCAATCCACCGATTCGGAAGGCGTCTGTTGAGGTATTCTCGAGCAATTAGAGCATAATGACATGGTGCTCCATCTTGTTGAAACACAACATTATCAAGAATGCCATCATCAAGAAGCTGTGGTTCGAGAAACTGCTGAAGCATATCAAGGTAGACGGTACCTGTTACAGTTGCCTCCGCAAAGAAGAATGGGCCATAAATTTTGGATTTGGTCATTCCAAGCCCCACGTTAACTTTTGGAGAGTCTCTTTGCCATTCTATGACTTCAGACGGTCTTTCATTGGACCAGATAATGAAAAAATTATGAAAATAAAATTATGAAAAAAATTTAGAAATTTATACATTTTTAAAACACATATTAAACATGATAAACATAAATAAAAGTGTGTTTTTAAAAAATTTGTCCGATTTCATTGAAATAGATAGTTAATTCTGGGACACCCTGTATAACGTACTGCACCTTTGTTTGGGGAAACTCCGCTAACAACGCATTAAATGGTATCTTTGTCATCCAAAACGAGCGATAAGGTTATTATCTGATGTTGATTTCCTTGATCACTCTACAGTAGTGCATTATTTAAAGAGCTAAACCTACTAAAAGCTCAATGATGTAACCAAACTGGCACATTTCATTTACGAGTGTAAGAACGAAATCATTAATTTACAATGGATAAATAGATATTTTGTAACTCAAGACATCCACTCGTATGAGACCAGAAATAGATCAAAGCTTGTTATACCTCAATTTAGATTGTCTTCATCTCAAAAACTACCCATTTTCATTGGATTGAAACTATGGAATGACTTAAATGCCGATATAAAAAATATTATGAATGCAAATTTGTTTAAAATTAAGTTGAAATCCCGATTAATAATGGCATACTAACAAAAATCTAGGATTAATGTCCATTAATATTGTTTACTAATTATTAATTTCTCGTGTGTAATCTAGTATTAAAAACACATTTCTTGGGATTGTTCAGTTCTTACCTCCCATGTCTAATATTAGTTTCTTTGTATGGTATTGGTATAGTGCCTTCATTGGTGACCTTGTTTGTATTTGTCATGTCAGTAGTGATAATTTAAGATTAATACATGATTTAACTATTAATAATACTTATTCACTTATTTATTTATTCATTATTAACAACAACTAGCTGTTTATTTTTAAAAAAGCCCCAGTAAAGCCTAAGCTTAAGGGCCAAATTAAATAAAATAAACAGTCGAGTTTCACAATTATTCATGTCATTGTAAATTGTAAAAGAATGTACTTATTTTATTATTAATAAAGGTTATTCAATTCAATTCATTATGCGTGTTGTAATAATGAAAATTACATACCCAATACCCATCTATGTATATTCTCTGTAATTTGGTAAATAAAGTATGGAATGAAAAATCTAAAAGCTCAAATTATATAAATAAATTACGGATGGGAAATGGCACTCAAAATGTATGGAATCAATTGCATAACTAAATTAATTACGCAAGTTAAAGCGATTGAAAACTTCAAAACAATTATTAGAAGTAATAACATTAAATATTTTATATATACTGACTGGTCATAATAGAACAGACGCCCAAATTTTGTGACATTAACCTGTTTAGGTTAAGGGAAAGAGGAAAACTTTTGAAAATATTTCTAAGTATTTTGTAGAGTTGCCATCAGCTTTTTTTCAATGCAAGAACTCGATTTGACAATTTTCATTTGGTTATCAATTCACCCGATTCAGTTCCCCCCCCCCCCCCAACTCATTCTGTACGTTTGTAAGCAAGTCTGCTTTTGTAGCTGGTTTCTGCGGCAGTTTCTTCAATGGTCTTCCAAGTACACCCCAAACGTGCTCTATCGGATTCATATCAGGCGATTGTCCAGCCCATGGGAGGCGGTAGATGCCATTTTCAACGTGTGCCATTTTTGTGTGGCAGAGTCAGTATCACGCCGTCTTCTATAAAAGTACTGGTCTCTTTTGACAGTTGCTTATTTGAATAAATTGATTGGAGTCCTCTCTTTAAAATATCAAGGTATTTCTGTGAACTGACAATCCCTTCACAAGCTATGAGAGCAGAGCATCCATCAGCCCAAATAGCACCACACATCGTAACTAAAATCTCTCCATGCTTTGTCGTTTGAAGATGACGCAATGAAAACTTCTTCCGGACATCTCCACACCTACAGACGGCCATTATCAGAAAACTGACAAAACCTGGACTCATCGGAAAAGATGGCACTGTTCCAAAAGTCCTAAGGGTGTTCTGCCATCTTTTCTGCCCATTTCTTTCTGCGTGAAATACTCCTTGATGTCAACAGGGGGCTTCCTTCGTACTGCTCAACAGCTGTATCCCATGCTGTGGAGGTAACGTTGAACTGTTTTTTTTTCCGACATTTGGTGTGTTTGTACCACCACAGATGTTAATCGACGAGGATTCCTTTCAATGTCTCTTTTGAAAGCCCTGAGAGATCTCTGGGTTGGTTTGGGCGCCCTGTTCGCTGTCCCTCGTAATTTTACCACTGGTATTAAACTGCATAATAACTCGGTTAACTGTCGATAGCGGAACATCAAGATTCTTTGATATATGGCGTTGACTCCATCCAGTATCAGAGTGCCAAAGGGAGTGCCTCCCTCTAACAAAGTCTAACAAATTTCTAGAATTAGCTCTTCTGGGCATTATCAAACCCGAAAATAGATTGATTTAGCAATTAAAAGCATTCTTAGTGTAACAAACGAAAGTTTCCACTATTTTAAATTAGAATTTATCATTTTTCTCTTAATTTTAGTGTCCATTTTATTATGACCAAGCTATATATAAACCGCAACTTGGTGGTAATATGGAAACTGAATTAGAAATCAAAGGAGGTTTCGTCCGCACCAATCGTGGGCCATGTTCAGAGCAAGTCTCTCTATATTTTTATTATAGTTCTCTAAAATAAATACAGTAATGGTAACCAGTGAATTTCTGAACAACACATAATAAAATAAGATAAGCATCATCACTGGAAGGGATACATCGAATATCCACTGAATGGAAAACGGTCAACAATTAAACGCTAATCCCGTCCGTGGAGAGTTACAAGGAGTTACAAGGAAAAGTACCACCTCAAAAGGTCTTGCGGCCCATACCGAGGAGGTACCAATGGCAACGGGTGCCACGGAAATTTTTTTACACAGTCAAATAGTGTGCAAGATTTGGTCTAACCTTTTCTTAAAATGATCCACAGAGGAACTGTTCACAACTTCTGAAGGTAACCTGTTCCACGTGCCACAGATCTTATAGGTAAAGTAATTCCCACACACACTAGTCCTAAACCGTTTCAAATCCAACTTCCAACCATTGTTGCGAGTTGGGTTATCATTTAAACTAAACATGCTTCTAAAGTCGACATCGTTGAACCCGCGTAAGAACTTGAAAACCTCGATCAGTTGTCCGCGCAGCCTCCGAGTTTCTAGCGAAAACAAGTTCAGGGCGTGTAACCGTCGATTGTAGCCCAAATGCCTAACGGAAGGGATTAACTTTGTGGCCCACCTCGCACTCGCTCCAGCCTTTCAATATCATTCCTGAGGATGGGCGACCAAAACTGCACAGCATATTCCAGGTGCGGCCGAACCAGGGAATTGTACAGAGAGAGCACAATCTCCTTGTTCCGAAACTGAAATTGCCTCCTGATATAACCTAACAGCTTCTGTGCTTTCTTTTCAACCTCTACGCACTGTTTCGTAAACTTAAGGTCGCTGCTAATTAGCACACCCAAGTCCTTTTCCAAATCAGTCCGCCTGGATATTACTCCCCAACATTGAGTAGTCCGACTTGGGATTGGCATAGCCAATGTGCATTACTTTGCATTTACCCAAGTTAAACGGCATTTGCCATTTTTCGGACCACTCTCCTATCCTACCTAGGTCCGCACGCAGTTCCTCGATCGCTTCGGGCGTCCCAACATTGGCCCCAAGCTTGGTGTCATCAGCGAATTTGGCGATCCGACTGACGATGCCACCGTCAATATCATTTACGTAAATGATAAACAACAGTAGCCCCAAAACGGAACCCTGAGGAACCCCACTAGTGACCGAGGCCCAACCCGAACTACCCCTTTAATTACACCCTCTGCCGCCTATTCTTCAGCCAGTTTTCAATCCACCTACCTACTTCCCCACCGATACCCAGCGCGCGCACTTTCGCCATTAGCCGGCGGTGAGGTACCTTATCAAAGGCTTTCTCAAGTCGAGATAAAGTATATCAATCGCCCTACTCTTATCATACTCACCCAACATGACGTGGAAAAACTCGAGCAAGTTGGTGAGACACGACCTATGCCGTCTAAACCCATGTTGGGAGTCCACAAGCAGCTTGTAGGAATCCAAATGGTCAACGAGAGAGAGAGAGAGAGACTAACAAGCCCTTAAAAGATCCACTCTAGGCTAGCCAAAGAAGGAAGCAGAGAAGTTAGAAATATCAATAAAAATAGAATACTATGCTTACACTAGGACAGACAAAGCTCTCTCCCTCCAACGCCAGCAGCTGCTGACAGAAAATAGTGGTGAAAGAACATTTAAGAAAGTAGGAAAAAGTATAATGAAAAGAATAGTTTCAGAGTTCATTCACACCATGCGTAGCGTACACTTGTGTACTCAGTTACGCATTACAGGCCAGCAGAAAATAAAGTATAGTATGAACTAGTGATGTAGGTCACATCCGCACATTTTCTCGCATCCGCATCTGCATCCGCACTTTGGACTGCGGATGTCGTGCGGATGTGGACCGTTGAGATAAAACGTCATTAATAAGCGGAAATTATCAAATTCTACTATAATACTAGAACTAGTTCATTGTGCGCAAAAGTGATGCAAGCGACAAGACGAGAGGCTGTTCTTGTATGAAGTTACTCTCTTGCAATCTACTTAGATCCACGTTACAAAGCTAAGTTATTTTCACCTAGTACTCAGTTTCTTGAGTCAAGCAACGATGACGAGACCTACGCGATGTCAAAAGATGTAGTAAAAATGATCGAGAGCTATCACCAAGAAAACGCCTGGCTGCATGTGACAATCCTATTTAGCACGTCCTCCAACAAGCGTACCAAGCGAGAGATTATTTCGCAGTGCTGGATTAATATATGATGAAAGAGAAACAGACTGGCAGCAGAAAAGGCAGAAAAATTAATGTTCCTTAAGCATAACCTTCCTATAATTAAGTTTGAATATTAAACGATGAACATCTTAGTTTACTTTATTTTAATTACTCATTTATAAATATGCCTAATAAAACTTTAAACTTAATATAAATAGTTATCAAGCTAATTAAAGATCTCTTTCTATAAGGGTGGAGGTTGGGGAAAGAGGTCGGGTAACACATTATGGTTTCTAATTGTGGCTGAAACTCAACAAAATATAACGAATTCATTTGCAGACGAAATCACTAATTGATTTCTATATTAGTTAGATGCTTGCTATTATTTTATATGTTCAGGGAAAAGTAGAGCAATTATTGTACAATTAATCAATTATACTACATTATAGCTACAGCTCTCTCTATATAATAACTTATTATATACGTTAACACAACAAATCTCGAATATATCCTAAAAAATAACGAAAATATAGACATCCGCATCCGCATCCGCGGATGTTGAAATCAAACATCCTCATCCGCAGATGTGAAAAAAATGACATCCGCTACATCACTAGTATGAACACTAAACTATTAATCTAACCTACGGAATGCATTTTTTTTAAAGGATTTTATTTATTTATTATATACAAGTCGTCGTCATTTCGTCATTGCAACATTGCAACATTTCTCCGTAGCCTGCCAAACCCACCGTACCGAAGACTTATCATATATTGCGTCCAATTACCCAGCTAATATTATGCATTTCTACAAAACACTTATCCAGTCTATTAACAAAGTAGGCGAGCGTGTCTGAGCGTGTTTTCTGTAATTGGATGTCTGTCATGTGTATGCGTCTGCCAACTCTCTGAATGTCTCATTCAACTTCGGTCTCCCGCCGTGAAAGGTGTTTATGTGGCAAGTGATATATTAAGTTGTTCATACTTCGTGGTGTTGTGCCATCACGAGAGTAGAGAAAATCTTTCCGGCGAGAAGTATTAGTGGAGGGTTCATATATCTATCCACGTGTATTTGTCCCTTATAGAGAATGAAAGCGTTTCGTGGGTGATCACTCGTTGCTCGGGTAAAGTAAGGAGTCTTCCACTTAGGAGTGTTTCTATGAGAAAAAGAGAGAGAGAGAGAGAGAGAGAGAGAGGAGAGAGAGAGAGAGAGAGAGAGAGAATGTTTTGTTAACCAAAAATTTAATTCTTGCGCATCATAATTTAAAAGAAACCACTTGTTTCACTTTCCTTTTCATTAATTTCCAATCTTTGCTCCGAACTGGCAAAGGAATAACGATTATTTATTGAGTTTTCATTCCTCCATATTCTTTCAATCCCCCCCCCTCCTCCCGCCATTTATTTAATGCAGAGTGAGCTTATCTTCAAAGGAGATGAAGTGTTATATATTTCATCTGTACCATTCGTTGTATACCATACGTGATGCCCACATACATTGCGTATCCCAGTAGATTTCATGTATATAATGTTCACTTATATTTTTTCTGAGATTTTACAAACAGACAAATAGATAGATAAATATATAGGTAGGTAGATAGCTAAACAGATATCACAGCTGGAGGAGTCTGATAGCCCAAATCAAAATTTATTGTTGTCAAGGCCAGAAAAGAATTCAGATTTTTATTGTCGTAGCTGGAACTACAACCCATTCTTTGAAAGAGTTTCTCTCTCTCTCTCTATGTATATATATATATATATATATATATATATATATATTAGTGATGTAGCGGATGTCATTTTTTCACATCCGCGGATGCGGATGCGGATGAGGATGTTTGATTTCAACATCCGCGGATGCGGATGTCTACATTTCGTTATTTTTTAGATTATATTCGAGATTTGTTGTGTTTAACGTATATAATAAGTTATTATATAGAGAGAGCTGTAGCTATAATGTAGTATAATTGATTAATTGTACAATAATTGCTGTACTTTTCTCTGAACATATAAATAATATCAAGCATCTAACTAATATAGAAATCAATTAGTGAATTCGTCTGCAAATAAATTCGTTATATTTTGTTGAGTTTCAGCCACAATTAGAAACCATAATTGTGTTACAGGATGCGGGACGTGAACCCAACTCAAATGCACCCCACCGACCTCTTTCCCCAACCTCCACCCTTATAGAAAGAGATCTTTAATTAGCTTGATAACTATTTATATTAAGTTTAAAGTTTTATTAGGCATATTTATAAGGAGTAATTAAATAAAGTAAACTAAGATGTTCATCGTTTAATGTACAAACTTAATTATAGGAAGGTTATGCTTAAGGAACATTAATTTTTCTGCCTTTTCTGCTGCCAGTCTGTTCTCTTTTCATCATATATTAATCAAGCACTGCTAAATAATCTCTCGCTTGGTACGTTGTTGGAGGACAGGCTAAATGTTTCCTTGCAAGTTTACTCAAGTATGGATAGATATTCTGCGTATTTTTCCACCAACTAATAGGATTGTCACAGGCAGCCAGGCGTTTTTCTTGGTGATAGCTCTCGATCATTTTTACTACATCTTTTGACATCGCGTAGGTCTCGTCATTGCTGCTTGACTCAAGAAACTGAGAGACAGATTCTGTGATAGATTTGCTTGTTGAAGGTGTTGGTTCTGTCACTGAAACTTTTATTCTTTTGGTGGGTGGCGAAGCGACAGATTCAGAGATTGAAGCTCTTCAACTGCTTTGCCAAGTGATGATTTAACTCGTTCTAATGTACTAGGTGAAAATAACTTAGCTTTGTAACGTGGATCTAAGTAGGTTGCAAGAGAGTAACTTCATACAAGAACAGCCTCTCGTCTTGTCGCTTGCATCACTTTTGCGCACAATGAACTAGTTCTATTAATATAGTAGAATTTGATAATTTCCGCTTATTAATGACATTTTATCTCAACGGTCCACATCCGCACGACATCCGCAGTCCAAAGTGCGGATGCGGGTGCGAGAAAATGTGCGGATGTTCCGCGGATGCGGATGCGGATGTGACCTACATCACTAATATATATATATATATATATATATATATACTGTAATTATTCTGTAAAATGCATCCTGTAAAAAGGTAAATCTTTTTTATGTAAATAAAAATAAACCTTAAAAAGAACGGGGCAAAAATAACAGAAAACATTTGGCGTTAAAAATTCAAAGTTAATAAAACAAAAAATATTTAGTGACAGCTTTTAACATATACTTTTACACCGAGAGTATAATTTTCATCAAGATGTGGGAAATTCTTTAATTGAACAAGTGCACTCAGGTGGTGACAGTATTTTCATTAAACTTCAATGTTTGATGGAATGCTTTCCGGGGAGCTGATTCCTTGAAAATAATTTAATCAAAGTGGGTGGCGCCATCTACTGGAGGAAATGTTAATTAAATACCATTTCAGTTTATTTTCATTAACCAAGTGTAATTACATGCATATCAATTTTATGGTAATTGGGAACAATATACCAGCAGCATTTTAAGTTTTAAGATTAAATACCATAGAAATAAATTTATCCTACATCGGGAAGATTCGAACCAATGCCACTGAAACTTAGTATTTTATGAGCCGACACGTTATCCCACTCGCTTATGAGACGCTAAGATATACTGAAAGAGTTTTGTATACACACTGTATACTGTTTCGCATTGACTTCAGTATGTATATTTTTTAATATATATATATATATATAATATATATATAATATATATATATATATACAGAGGGTGCCCCATAAATCCGGCATCATAGGAGAAATTCATATTTTTCTATTTCTACAAACCATAATTCATATTTTTCTCTTTCTACAGGCCATAATGTCTGTGAGCAAGGAAGAACGAATCCAGATAATTCTACTCATAGAAAATCGGAGTCAGAGAGAGGCCGCTGCTGAATTTAACAGACTGCATCCAGACCGCGAGCCAATAACACAGAGTTGTGTTAGTGTCGAAAAGTAGCATCCATCGCATTCTTCAGGCTCACAAATGGCATCCATATAAACTTCAGATCCTACAGAAATTAAGCGATGATGATCCCGACTGGCGGATGGAATTTTGTAAATGGGCTACGGAACAATACATATTGAGCACGTTCTTTAAATAAAAGCTTTTGTTTTGCCTTTTTTGTTATTTTTCCTATGATGCCGGACTTATGGGACACCCTGTATATATATATATATATGAGTGATGCATAAATGTGTTTTATAAATCGCAGGATGTATTCTTGAGTAAAAGTAAAGAGAAAAAACCGTACGAACATAGGTCGAGAAACCCGTAGGTTTCGAGCAAGAGCACGCGACAGAAAAATGAAACTCCCAAAATTTTTTTTTTTACATTTTATGCAAATACAGTGTGATACATTTGCTTCATTAAAGTAAATGTTCGAAATTCTTTCCTACTTCTTGAATGCATCATCCTCAGCACGTCGCAAAATAGGATAGAGGAGAGAGAGTTAGAGGAGGAAAATGAGTGAGTATGAACAATTGAGGGAATGGTGGTTAGTGGTAGTTTACGATGATAGGATGATAGGGGTAGGTAGAGAGAGAGAGAGAAGGGAAAGTATTTCGAACATTTACTTTAATGAAGCAAATGTATCACACTGTGTATTTGCATAAAATGTGAAAAAAATTTCAGTTTCATTTTTTTGTCGCGTGCTATAACTCGAAGCCTACGGGTTTCTCAACTTATGTTTATATGGTCTTTTTTCTTTACATACTTTTGTCTCAACAATACACCCTGCGATTTATGAAACACATTTATGCCTCTCTCTCTATCTCTCATACACACAGGGTGATCCGTTTGGTTATGGATAAAATAAAAACGCTGTGAGAATCTACCGAGAAGTGATACAGCGCTCATCTGTTGCCCGTGTGGTCATAAAATGTGGGAGTTTGTAATAGGCTATGCCATCCACTACTAGACGTACGAGCGCCATCTGCTCTCAGACTTGCGAGACATGCCACTTTCGAAGATGGCGGCGAATGCACAACAACGTGCGAAGTGTGTCATTTGGTTTGGTAAGTTTGAGAGAGTGACAACGGTACAGCGCGAGTTTCGCCGTGTGTGTTGTGTTCGAAAAGCTCCTAAATACGACTCGATAGTGCAGTGGTACCGCACATTTGAAGAGACGGGGTCTATCACTAAACCACATGCAAGTGGTCGTAAGAATTAGCCTCTCGTCATGACCTCTATCGTGTCCGGAAGGGGCGGGGGGGTGGTCATATTGAAGACTAATTAGGTTTGTTACAATCTACCATCTTTGTGGGTATTATCTGTCAAATATTAAACTACACAATGTTACTGTTTCCATTTCACATCAATTTTATTTTATCCATACCCAAACGGATCACCCTGTATGTATATATATATATATATATATATACGTAAAGAACGACGCTTGTATAGGAGATATTCCGCGCAAGACGAGAAAGAGAAAACAACAAATGAAAAAATGAAGTACCACCTGGGAATCGAACCCGGGATCTTCCGATTGCCGGTCAGACGCGATAACCACTACACCATGGACTTCACTCTTCCAAATGCCGTAATTCCTCTACATACTCGCAGAAACCAATGCCCCAAGGGGGCACCTCCCGCATGCCGTAACATTATATACATTCAACTGCAAAGAACACGCAGTATAAATAACGTAAAGAACGACGCTTGTATAGGAGATATTCCGCGCAAGACGAGAAAGAGAAAACAACAAATGAAAAATGAAGTACCACCTGGGAATCGAACCCGGGATCTTCCGATTGCCGGTCAGACGCGATAACCACTACACCATGGACTTCACTCTTCCAAATGCCGTAATTCCTCTACATACTCGCAGAAACCAATGCCCCAAGGGGGCACCTCCCGCATGCCGTAACATTATATACATTCAACTGCAAAGAACCCGCAGTATAAATAACGTAAAGAACGACGCTTGTATAGGAGATATTCCGCGCAAGACGAGAAAGAGAAAACAACAAATGAAAAAATGAAGTACCACCTGGGAATCGAACCCGGGATCTTCCGATTGCCGGTCAGACGCGATAACCACTACCCATGGACTTCACTCTTCCAAATGCCGTAATTCCTCTACATACTCGCAGAAACCAATGCCCCAAGGGGGCACCTCCCGCATGCCGTAACATTTGTTGTTTTCTCTTTCTCGTCTTGCGCGGAATATCTCCTATACAAGCGTCGTTCTTTACGTTATTTATACTGCGTGTTCTTTGCAGTTGAATGTATAATGTTACGGCATGCGGGAGGTGCCCCTTGGGGCATTGGTTTCTGCGAGTATGTAGAGGAATTACGGCATTTGGAAGAGTGAAGTCCATGGTGTAGTGGTTATCGCGTCTGACCGGCAATCGGAAGATCCCGGGTTCGATTCCCAGGTGGTACTTCATTTTTTCATTTGTTGTTTTCTCTTTCTCGTCTTGCGCGGAATATCTCCTATACAAGCGTCGTTCTTTACGTTATTTATACTGCGTGTTCTTTGCAGTTGAATGTATATAATGTTACGGCATGCGGGAGGTGCCCCCTTGGGGCATTGGTTTCTGCGAGTATGTAGAGGAATTACGGCATTTGGAAGAGTGAAGTCCATGGTGTAGTGGTTATCGCGTCTGACCGGCAATCGGAAGATCCCGGGTTCGATTCCCAGGTGGTACTTCATTTTTTCATTTGTTGTTTTCTCTTTCTCGTCTTGCGCGGAATATCTCCTATACAAGCGTCGTTCTTTACGTTATTTATACTGCGTGTTCTTTGCAGTTGAATGTATATAATGTTACGGCATGCGGGAGGTGCCCCCTTGGGGCATTGGTTTCTGCGAGTATGTAGAGGAATTACGGCATTTGGAAGAGTGAAGTCCATGGTGTAGTGGTTATCGCGTCTGACCGGCAATCGGAAGATCCCGGGTTCGATTCCCAGGTGGTACTTCATTTTTTCATTTGTTGTTTTCTCTTTCTCGTCTTGCGCGGAATATCTCCTATACAAGCGTCGTTCTTTACGTTATTTATACTGCGTGTTCTTTGCAGTTGAATGTATATAATGTTACGGCATGCGGGAGGTGCCCCCTTGGGGCATTGGTTTCTGCGAGTATGTAGAGGAATTACGGCATTTGGAAGAGTGAAGTCCATGGTGTAGTGGTTATCGCGTCTGACCGGCAATCGGAAGATCCCGGGTTCGATTCCCAGGTGGTACTTCATTTTTTCATTTGTTGTTTTCTCTTTCTCGTTTGCGCGGAATATCTCCTATACAAGCGTCGTTCTTTACGTTATTTATACTGCGTGTTCTTTGCAGTTGAATGTATATAATGTTACGGCATGCGGGAGGTGCCCCCTTGGGGCATTGGTTTCTGCGAGTATGTAGAGGAATTACGGCATTTGGAAGAGTGAAGTCCATGGTGTAGTGGTTATCGCGTCTGACCGGCAATCGGAAGATCCCGGGTTCGATTCCCAGGTGGTACTTCATTTTTCATTTGTTGTTTTCTCTTTCTCGTCTTGCGCGGAATATCTCCTATACAAGCGTCGTTCTTTACGTTATTTATACTGCGTGTTCTTTGCAGTTGAATGTATATATATATATATATATATATATATATTAGGGTGGTCCACTCTTATAGGGGTGGAATTTTTTTTTGTGATTTTTTTTTATTGCTGGGTTGTAACTTATGAGGATGGATGAGAAAACACCTCTGGGAAAGTTTTATTTGAATCAGTTAATTTTAGGGGTAGCACATGACACTTGAAGTTTTGGTATAATCTGAAAATCACAGCAAAGTTAATCTTGGTGACAGTACATGACTATTAGGGTAACTAACAATTCCGAAATGAATTGACTAACAATTCCCTCTGCACCTCATTTGATCTTTGTTTTCTCGCCCAGTTGCCAGGCTGACTTCAGTGGTTGAGGAAACTGCTTCCTGTAGTTAGCAACAACTTGCAGGAGATACTGCAGTTGTTCCTCATTCCTGGTGTGGCAGCCGTTGTATTCATTAATTGAGAGCAACCCCCCTCTCTGCATGATCGTTCACGACAGAGAGGTTTGCCACTGATTTCTTCGCTATTTGGTAATCAGGATCACTGTCCCAATCCCGCACCTCCTTCCTCAGGTATCCCACACCTGACCCCAGAGACAACAGCAGTCTTTTTGAGTTTGCTGTTGCTAGTGACTCGATTGAAGCCCCCTCAGCAACACCTTTCCTTCTCTTCTGGCAATCAGGCTTTCCTTCAACTTCCTCCATCGCCTTCACCATTGCTGTTTTAGTCTCTTCAGACACCTCAGGATCAAAATCGCGAGGCCCACCATCTCCTCCGAAAGATACCAAGATGACCGCTGAGTTTTTTTAATGCCACTTCCGAAATTTTGGGGTCATGGTATTCCCGAAGACTCTGCAGAAGACTGAGGTCGCTGCGAGGCGCAGCAGCAGCTATTGGCGCTGTCATCCATGCCTGCAGGTAGATGGAAACAGCGAAGACACTTTTGCTCTCGTGGAGTGAGTGCTGGGATTTGTCCCTGAACAGCCACATCTTCAATGAATAGATCACCTTAGATAACCATCTGGCTTGGTGCATGGGGCCAGGTCGCTTGAAGGTGTAGTTGTCAATGCTCCCTCCCAAGAAAATGATGGACAGATCGAGGAATTCCTGATAGTCATCTCGAAAGGATTTTGAGGAGTGTTTTTTCCTCAGCAAAGCGGAGAATCCAATCTCTAATGGGGGCCAAGAGTCGATGCACCTCTTCATCATCCATCCGGTGCCGTATGTTCCTGTGTCGATGAAGGTCCATTTGCTCTGAAACCTGCTGAACAATGGAACATCAGGTCCACTCGTTGGGCCATAGCAAGCAGTGAAAACTCCACGATCATCACTTCCATGATGTGATGACGGCATGCAAAATGGAGAAGGTCTTTTTCAACTTCTGCTCCAACAACACACACGCTCCATTCAAACGACCAGCATTGGAGGCAGTGGTGTCGAAACACATCCCCACGACAGATTCTTCGAGGCCCCAATCAGTCAATAATTCAAAAACTGCGCTGGCTTGGTGTTCTCCTGATCCAGTTGGTATTTTGGGGACTCCAAGGAGCTGAGATTGACCCGAAAGGAGGAAATGAGCACAGGCAGCCGATCCACATGCGCATGGTCTCTGGTGTTGAGGAGGTCTGGAATAAGTTTTCCATCCCAGTGGATGATTGCAGGACCGGACTGAAAGGAAGCTTTTAGGCTACTGCAGATCATGATCCGATGTCGTTCTCTCTGCCGTTTGATGGAGGTCCGGGTGATGTTAAAATTCATTGGGCTGTGGCCAAGGCTCAATGCAGTCTCTGCTATTATGTAGGTTGCCATCCTGTCCGTAGTGTGTGTCCGATCTAGGGCAGCAGCTAGATTTGATGTTATCACATTCTTGACTCTTTTCACCTGTTTTGGAGGTCGCTTTCCACCTTTTGCCCATTCATCTTCGGTGGAGGATGACTCGTCAGTGACTGAGGATTCTGTTGAGGACACCAATACTGCTGTACCCGACGCTGATGCACCTTCATTGACTGCCTGCAATACAATCAAAGAAAATGGACAATTAGTGTTAATGAACAACCTAATCATTGCAATCAAATGAAAGTAGGAATTTGAAGAACAATCTCACCTTTCTCTTTCGCATCTCCTCCTCCATCTTCCTGTGGGGAGCTTGTTTTTCTTTTTCTGCTGTTTTTCTGTCTACTCCCACCATGCATCCTTGTCTTCCAGGCTCTCGCTGGGCCAGCAAGAAGGCCTTGTCTTCTGGGTTTTTGATTAGAGACAAGGCATCAGCATGTGCCATATCAAATAGGTTCCGAAGTGTCTCCTTGAATCCCTCTTCGTTGTACACCTAAATATAAATAATAATATATATAATATATATATGATAAATGTATTGACTATTGTACAGTATATGTCATACTCTCGAGAAACTATTTTATTTATCATTGATCATCCAACTCACCTGCTTCTGGCTCCTCCTCATTCATCCTTTTTTTATTTTGATCCAATCTTGGTGAAGGTCCAAGATCTTTTGGATTCCTTTGTATTTTTCCCTTGTCGGGATTCGAGCTTTGTTCAAAAATATTTCAAGTTGACCCCACACTACTTGAGCACTTTCCTTCAACTCCTTCTTGAGATTAGTGTGGTGATGAAGGAAGCATGACAATACTTCTCCACGTGATGGTAATTTGCTTCCAAGAAGCTTGTCCTTCACTTTATCTCTTTCAAGGAGATAAAAGCAAGAGCTTCGAACTTGAGTCATCATATATCCAACCACTAAACACAACCAATGAACACTACACCAATAATCTGTCAAGGAAAAGATGTATTACTGGAACTGGAACATAATATACAAGTAAATCTACTAGGTAGTGCAAAAGTGCAAAATGAAGTACTGTGTGCTACCCCTAAAAAGTGATTGATTTGGGAAAAAATTGGCCAGAGGTGTTTTCTCATTCATCCTCACAAGTTACCGCCCGGCAATAACAAAAAATCAAAACTTCAATTTTATGGACCACCCTAATATATATATATATTTCTGAGACTCCCGCTAAATATTTTTTGTTTTTAAACTTCCAATTTTTAAAGCCACATATTTTGTTAGTCTTGTCCTGCTCTTTTAGCAGGACGCATTTTTCAGACTAGTCGATGATTTTTGCAGGAAATACCTTTTTGTTTTAAACATATTTTGCACAAAATTAGCTCTCATCCCACTTTTTGAACAAAAGTTCTTAAACCAGTGAGACCTTAACATTTACTCTAAGTTCACGAACCACTTACATTTTGAGTGCAGCATTCAGAAATTTGGTTTCACTGGCTTTGGATGTGAAGTTCAAATTTTTATGGCTGTGGTATTTTTTGTAAATTTATGAACTAACTTTCTTCTCCTTGATTTTGCAAAAAGAGTATAAAATTTTGAACAAAGGTTGGGTGACGAGATACAAAATTATTTAAAAACAACACAAATTGTGAAATCGCTCCGTTGGGCGGAGCTTAAAACTTTATTTAAAACTAAATAAGCTCCGCCCGGCGTCACGCGGACAAACGTATACTCAGCTGAACAACATTTAGGCCACAAAGTTTGCTCTAAATTTTCTTCTAGTGAACGAATTTGTTTGATGTTTACATCAAATTATTCGCGATGTGCTCTATCTTTTGGTATGAAGTGCGTGTGTTAGGAGCCGTCCGCGAAGTGCTAGTCGGGGCCCTCGGGGGTCAAACTATTTTTCCACGCACGTGGACAATATATATATACAGTGTGTGTGTGTGTGTGTGTGTGGAGTAGCATAAAGTAAGTATATATGCAAAAATGCCCCAACAGGATTCGAACCCAATACCAAAGATTTGCATGAAATGTTGCTATTGCCTCGAGTGCAGACGGGTTAGTACGGGAAACACCTCTCGACAGAAAAGCGTCGTGTTCCCTTGAGTAATGAAATATGCACTAGGTTGTTCTAAACTTTTACCTTGTATATAGCGTGGTAGTACCGCCCTCGCTATTTAAGAGGTGCTGGGTTCGAATCTTGTTGGGGCATTTTCGCACTACACTACGCAAAATTGCTCTTGTTCAGTGCATGATATTCCAAAAATAAATAAATAAATCTATCTATCTACCTACCACAAATAAAATGTGCAATAAAGAAAAGCTAATTTCATTTGGGATTTGATGGATTTTTGTTTTTAGAAAATGGACAGAAATGTGCTTCAAATCGTTCGTTCATGGCATTGTTGCCTTTTATTGTAATTACGTCGCATTCGCGCGGGCGTGTGTTGTGTGTGTGTGTGTGTGTGTGTGTGTGTGTGTGTGTGTGTGTGTGTGTACTAACACGCACACATTATTTTATATATATTCGCGAATCGCAACCTAAGCACAGCCACACATTTGTTTATACTGCATATTTCAAACCAGAATGATAGAGAGGGTGGCTAAAAGCGCTCTAGCACCTTCCATTGATAGACATGTTTCGCGAATCGCAACCTGAACAGATCACATGTTTGTATGTTTCAAACCAGAATAATATAATTTACAGTAATTTTCTTTTTGATTTATGAAATAATCAGAGATTTCTAGTAACAACTTCAAGCTAAATATTTGTATTTGTGGATGTATTTTTCAATGAATTTTCCGTGTCTTGTGATAGGTTGGAGAGTCATCTAGAAAGTGGTTGTACTACATTATTTCTATTGGAAGTGTTGTTTCTGGTTTGATTAAGCGTTCCTAATAAATTGGTAATCATTGAACATTAATTTTGTTACGAATTACTTTTATGGGAATGATTGAGTGATATTTACGCTTGGTTCAGAACTTCATCCGAACCTTACCAGCCCACCCCCCTAAACAAATATCCTAGACCCGTCACTGTATCTATAGTTATGACAATTACTTTTGTAACTAATGTAACTAATTATAGTTACTGACTCAAAGAAATAACTAGTTATCAGTTATTGTCTCAAAAAAGTAAGTAGTCACTAGTACTGTCCAACTCCCTAAAGCAAGGATTAATCAATATTTTCAATCTTTCATCAACTCAATCGGTAAACTCTGAAACAATCTTCCTCAATCCATCTTTCCCTCTGTCTATGACCTCCAATCTTTCAAAAGGAGAGTGTCTAGGCATCTCGAAAATCCTGGACCTTGATTTTGGCTCTCTTCTTCCTCTATGGGGAGGGGGAGAGGCATTTTTTAGGGCATTCGCCTTTGGCCCCGCCTTTCTGTATTTAGGGCATTCGCCCTTGGCCCCGCCTTCCCGCATAAAAAACTCCAAAAGTTACTCCCAACATTTTCCCGATTTTAACGAACCTCTCTGAACTTGATATAAAAGTACTTTCCTTGACAAATAATACTTCCCAAGATTGTTAATTTGTTTCAAAGTTGTTGAGAGTTAACGCGATTTAGCATTAGATACTGTCTATGTCAGTGGTTCTTAACCTGGGGGGCGCGCCCCCCTAGAAACAGGAATTTCTCTAATTGTATTTGTTATTCTCTTAACGAGAGCATGGGCTAATATTGAGAAGTTATTGAGAATGTTATTTTGATTGAAGGGGGGCGTGGAGGGAAGGACCAATTCCTAGAGGGGGCATGGTAGTAAAAAGGTTAAGAACCACTGGTCTATGTCAATAAACTTGCACTGTGCACAATATGTACATCGAGCAAGATTTGAGAAAAACGTAGCCACTAACTTTTTTGCCCTCACAGAAAAATGTAATTGGTAAAAGTTACAAATATTCATTTTTTTCTTTGTAACTAGTTACATTTACTCGGCTGGTAAATGTAACTAGTTACGTCACAGCAATACAGTGTGTATATGTATATATCATTCTGACGTGGTAGTTTCTGAACGAATTACATACAGTTACTTCAGGCACTTTCTTGAAACTGCGTTCGTCACATTTTCTCGATCGCCTATTTCCGATCGTCGTTTTGGAAAACGTTTCGCTCAGGTTCCATTTTGCCCGGAACTCATATTTTGTTTATTTATTTATTTTTTGGGAGACGCTCGCATCAAAGCCCGTGTATGGAAAAGCTTTTTCCTCTGCCTTGAATGCTGAGTAACTGAAAGAGAGCATCAGGAATTGTATGGAAAACCTCGCTCGCTTCCGAATAGTCGCCGAGTGAAGCGAGCGTAGTTGTTAGGGATGACAGAAATAATATGGAGGAAGAGGGAGGGCAGATTGAGACGGTACATTCGAGGGAATAGCGTCATGTGGAAGGTAATATGTATTTATTCTCCCAAAGACTTTTGACTTTCACAAGAGAAAAAATACAAAAAAGACACGCCCACATACACACAAAATTATATATTTATATATATATATATAACACACTCCCACTAGGTGGCGCAAAAGAAAGGCCCTGAAGCGCTAGTTGATTAAAATTTAAAAATGCTTCAAGTTTTGTTTCTCCTTTTTATAGTAAAGATTAGCTATGTTTACGCCAATATAAAAGTTTATTAAAACATCACAAGTAGAAGTGAAATTATGAAAGTTCCAATTTAGCGTAAAAAAATTGTTTAAAGAATGAAAAGCAAGGTATGAGCAGGTGCTGCCTATCCTCTGATAAAGGAATTTGGAACTACGAAGCGGATGCACATCAGGTTTAGGCCTAGTATCAACTTAGTTTACATTTTAACGGAAAAGTTGTTTGATGTGACCTCCATTTCGGCTAATCACAGCATGGACACGTCGTTTCCAGTAAAGAACGACGGACTGGATATACTCCTCTAAGATTCGCTATCAACATTCTTCGATGCGCTGTTGGAGTTCCTGCAATGTTGAATGATGTCTGGCGACCTGCACACATTTTTTTTATTCCTTTCCACACAAAACAGACAAGAGGGTTGAAATGTGATAAATGCAGAGGTCGTTTTTGACCTTTGATGAACTGGCGAACATTTTCAGAGGGATTACTGCTGAGTTACAATTACACAGTGTGAAGGGTCGCTGTCCTGTACGAAGGTGAATTACTTCTTTTTCTTAAATACAAATTTGAAATTTTTGTAGCTCAACTTCCACTTGTGCTATTTCATTCAAATCGTGTATGGAATAAGCTCGGATGCGTTTTTTTTTGTTTACTTTTACTATTAGAAATTTCATCGCCATGAAGTAAATGCAAAGCAAAATTACAACGTTTGAAATAGGTAACGTTTATTTTGCACCACCTCGTGTATATATATTACTGAAGATTTCCAAAGTAAACAGAACAGTGAAATTTACAAAAGTTAATCATCCCGCGACGAGATTGGTTTTTCTACTAGTGTCACGCGAACTTGACTGAAATTAAAGCTCTCTTATCGAGGGAGGAGTTAATTCACTCGTGAATGGGGTTTAGAATGAATTTAATCCATAGGTTTTTAAACTAAACCTATTATTTTGTCTGTCTTACATTGAAGGAAAAATTTAATAAAACATTTATTCCAACTGGTCCAGACAGGCGAGCAAAGCAAATATTTGAAATAATTTTCTTCCTCAAAATTTGAATCCTAAAATAATAATGTAACAGAGAAAAAAAAAAAAAAAAAACATTTTACTTCAAATCTTTTTCAAAATTAAAAAAAAAAAAAAAATTCATTATATAATAAATCATTCTCCCTTTTTTTCATTTTTTTTTACGAACTCAAAAATGGTGCTTGAAGATTCTGACTGTTTTTGACCATTACTATGCAGAAAAAGTCCTCTCAATTCATAAATTTAAGATGAAAGAGCTTTAATTAAAAATAAAGATCCATGTTCGCTTAAAAAAAAATCATTCAAAGAATATAAACGTAAAATGGGGTAGTTTTTTTCTGTACCACCTTCGTAAGTTTAAAGAGAAATACAGTGTGCTTATAAATTATCTTTAGAAGTTCAAATCAATTTCAATTGAATGTGTAAAGATAATTATAATTTATGATCATCCTATATTGTTCCTGAACAAATTTAACTCAAAAGAAACTTAAAATTGGAAAAAATGTGTTGATAGTCACTTGAACAAAATATACACAAACTCTAATCAAATACACTAAAGAATTGATCAAATAATGCAAGACACTGTTGCATAAAACACTAAATATACATCATTGTATTTTAGAACGTGTTGCATAAAGTGTTGCATAGTTTGTCTGACCTTAATCCGATCGGTTATCAAAAGATTGAAAAGTTAAAATTAAGTTAACTTTGTCATCTTTATGAAAAGTGAACTGTACTTCCCAAGATAGGTTGGGTGGCGAGGTACCATCAAGTGGCCAGCCAGATCACCTGATTTAACCGCATGTGATTTCTGGCTTTGTGCTTATTTGAGTGACAAACTCGACACGCTTATTTTCACCTATCGAAATGTGAATGCCTTGGCCGCAGAATAGATGATCACCTGAAAAGGATCTCACTCGATATGTTCAGAAGGACAATGAAGACTTTCACAGAGAGAACCCACAAATATATCATAGCGAATGGAGAACTCTTTGAAGATTAAATTACAATTTAACAAAATATTTGTATGAATAAAATTCTTAGACTTTTTGTTTGATTTGTTTCACCATTTGAACACTTCTCTGTCTATTGTTGTTAACTAAATAGTTGTATGTATAAAATCCTTAAAAACTTTCCTCCACCCTGTATATATTTACTTCCTTCATTGAAAGAAATGTTGCGGGTCAGCGTACAACCGACCCCTTCTGCAGTATCCTTTATTTTTTAGAATTTGATGGAAAAATTAATTTATACCGGGGATGGGATCCCGGTAGAGTAAAAAAATAAATGAAGGTATATGTATAATTATTAGGGTTTCTTTCCCGGGATCCCGGCTGTTTTTATTGGATTTGAAAATCCCGGGAATTGGACAAATATCCCGGGAAATCCCGGAATTTTAAAATGACTTAATTTATTTGTTATTGCTTTATTTGTTTTTTCTTTTGTTATTAGAAGGCTCTTGAGTAGAATTAAAGAAAACTGCATAATATTTACCACATCTTATTCTACTTTTCTGCTTTCTTAAATGAACACCTACTAACATTAGCAACTTAGAGCAATCTAAAAGTGGGCCCGTATGCCAAAAACTGGCCGAGGGAATGTCGCTGGCGCTGCGTATAATACAAGGAAACGAGTCTCAATATATTATCTAGCGATCGCAGGCAACTCATCTTGCTCAGAGTTTAAGCGAGCATTTGAAGCAAGAACTGCAGTTATTCGAGACAATAGGGAACAGAACTTCAAACATCATTAATTTATTTGATGCACTGAAAACCATTCCGCCAACCTCTGTTGAATCAGAAAGAGCCTTTTCTGCAGCAGGTTTATTTATCACCAAGTTGAGAACTCGTCTTAGTAATAGAAGTATCGATTGTTTATGTTTTTTAAGAAGCTATTTTAAAAATGTTGATTGACTCTTAAAATATTTTAAGATTTTAAAATATTTTAAGATAAAATATTTTAAGATAAACTATATTTTAAGATAAAAGGATGAAATTATTTTTTCTAATGAAGTTTTTTATTTTTTTGTATTGGCTAAATATTTTAAGATAAAATATGTTGAGATAAAAAGGTATAATTTTTTTTTTTTTTTTTTTTTTTTTATTTGCAAATGCACTTAATTGTAATTAAAGGAATATAATATTTTAGCCTTTTATTTGTCCCCTGCAGATGAATAGCATGATAAATATTATGTTTCATAAATAATAAATAGCTACCACTGATTGGTAAACTCAATTCAAGTATTACAATGCAAAAGTGGTCATCTAGGCATAAGTAATTGGTTATCCCAATTCTAAAAGGGTATTTTACCACTGAACAATAAAAAAATTACCGTTCTCTTAAACAACCATTTCCTGGATTTCCCGGGATCCCGGGAATTGGCTTCATTTTTCCTGGAATTCCCGGGATGAAAAAAGCTGCATATAAGGAGAAACCGTAATAGTTATACATTTTGAACGAAGGTACAGACATAAAAGTGTGACAAGGAGTAATGAAACAAACAATTGTATTCTTCTTTGAACAATATGAAAATATAAAGCCGAAAATAAAGATGTTCTCTTCGTGATTTTCTACCTCCCATATTATTTCTCAAAAAAGTGATTCAGCTAAGAGAACTTTTCGTATAACTGATACTGCTCTGGTTTTAATTTGAATTGACGTATATTTATATTCATATATTCATTTTGACATATAGAGTCCAAAGTCGCATAACACGAGTTTGGATAAAATTTTTGATTTGCTTTCTATTTTATTTCCACTGAATAATTGGTGAATTATTTCTTTTTAAATTACTTAATCATTTTTCTAGATTTAGCTTAATAATGTAGTCTTTTTAAATTCTGCAATGTCCATTTCCTGTATATATTCTCTCTTCGTTGTAAAAGCTGGTCATGTCCTGTTTAACGTTTAAATTTAAATCTTAAGCATTTAATTTTTGCTCATACGTATGTTTAATTGTAATTCATAATAAAAGGCATATTTCAATTTCCATTTTTAGTTAACTCGGCAGATCATGACATCAGATCTGTCAAACATGTGGTGTAAAATAAAAATATAACTTCCTCTTCAAATATCTTGCTTCTCAGTCTAGACATTGCTACAGCTAAAATCTTTACCATGTTTTTAAATATTTTTGCAAAATAAATCAGCCTATTGAGACAGATCAGCATTAAAAAATAATGTCAGTAAACATTTCAGTATATAAACCCATAAAATTTCTCCAATGTTCATTCTGATTTTAACTGTCTGACTTAGAGGCTGAGCATTACCTGTAACATTTTAGCAGTAAACTACAGCAAGAGAATATCTTTAAGTTCTCTGAAGAGAGCAAGGCTCGAAGGAGAAGACAGTCTTAAATAGAGAAAAATAATTTCCCGATACGTTAAGAAGAAGAATCGGGGAACCTTCAGAGAATTTAGTCAGCCTCACAGAATCCTCCGATCCATTACAAGAAGAAATTGGAAAGTAGACAGTAGTATAAGAGAAAATTCTGCAATTCCCTATACGGTATACCAAATACTTCAGAGTAACAAATCCGTTGCTGCCACCTAACCAGAAACCTCGTCAACTTCGAACCACCCAAGGCCATAGACCAGTGGTCGGCGAACAGGGGTAAATTACCCCAAATGGGGTACATTTAAAACGTTTGGGGGTAATGCGTGCAGTATGAGAGAGACCATATGCAACAATTTTAAGAGCAATTGGCTTGTTTTTGTTTACTTTGAAGTCTGGGTGTAATTTCATTTTACTCAAATAGATTTTTGGGTAATACCCAAAAAAGTTCCCCGACCCATGCCATAGACGGAGGGGTTAACATATACATACATACACATGTATATATACATACATACACATGTGTATATATACATACATACACATGCATACATGTATACATACACGTGTATATATATACACACACATAGACATTCTATCAAGTATGGGGTGAATAAAATTTCAGTCTGAAGACGTATCTAGATATAAATACAAATTTAAAGAAATATTTGAAAGGTACAGAAATGAACTCCGAATTTCATCCCCGATTTTTACTCTCATCCTGTCCTCGTAAACAAGCTCGCACGGGCGGCTAGTCAAAGAATTGGTTGAGGAATTTATCAAATGTTCAGTGAATATTTTGCATACTTAGCATTTCCCTCGGTACAATATTAAAATAAATAAAATAAATTTCTTATGTCGGACGCTGAAAGAATTTTCCATCTTTGTTCTCAAAGCTTCTTTTCCTGTTGCATTAGATATTGCTCAAAAATCTTCTCGTCCTGTCGTCTCGATATACATATTTTTTTTTTTTATTTCTTTTTATGCAACTGGGAATTGATGTTTCTGATATTATTCACAAAGATATTATCCTGTATATCGTTTATGACATCTTCCAAGAGAGTACCGTTTCCGAGATTCCAGTTGGTTGGAAGACCTGACTTTTTGGGGAGGGGGGAGGGCTACTGTTATTTTATAAATTTTTGAAGTCTTTGGTTTTGCGAATTGGGGACCTGCACCCATTTTGTCAACAAGACCAAAACATACACACTCCAAAACACCAACTTAACCCAACCTAACCTAACAACCTAACCCTTTCACTACGGGCATAGCTTTGAAGCTAATTATATGAATTCGAATTATAATACATATATCCCCCATTTTCAACAGCAGAGGGTGGAAAGAGAGTGATATATACCCTTGGTTTATGAACGACACCCAGGGTTCAGAAAAGATTAAGAGTTGGTTTATTTACCACACCCGAATCTGGGCGCAAATTGGACGTATAGTTTATATGCCACACCCGGAGCGAAAGGGTTAATCTAATCTAAAAATAATGTCGATAGAATGTCAAGTCGATCAGATGTCGATAAGGCTGGTGAAGTGAATCAGTATTCAAATACTGATTAGAGGAAGCTACGCCAAATAATTTCTAAATCAAATTCCAATTTCATCTTCTCCAGAAATTTGTCTTTATAATTCCCATTAATTTTTCTCCATTAATCTTTCCAATAATTACTTTAATATTGTAGTTCACGAAATTATGTCTGTTGACCTTCTAAGTCCTTTGATTGCATGATAGCTATTTTGTTGAAATTCGTCGTTGATACCACGTCTGTAAGGTCATATCATATAAACCTTTATGGCAGAGTCACGCTGAACCTTGACCTCTAATTCACCGAATAGGTTTGACACGACGCTGATGCCATTTGAGAGAGAGGTTGTCGAAACGTCGAGAGATTTTTCCCAACTTTGACTGCAAATTTTTCGACAAAACTGTTTGGTTCTCCTTCCAAAAAACCAAAAACACGTAACCAAATCTAATTAAATTTAACCTAACCTAATCTTTCTTTACCTAAACTAATCTAACATAAATGTATGTCTATCTTTTATCTACATTTCACAAGGACCACTAGAAGGTTCATAAACGATGAAAATGGAATAAAATCTTTATGAACATTATTTTAGAGGTACCCCTTAAACATTTCGTTTGTCGTTTAAGTGGAATATTCCCCAAGACTCGTTAATATTGAAGTAATGTTTGTATTTCAAGATGGTTTCTTTCGTCTGTCGATTAAAGATTTGAACATGGTTTTACAAGCTCAACACTTATGTGCAAACACCCATTTGTTACAAAATAAATAAATAAATACAATAAAATGAAATAGTTAGTCTAACACACACACACACACACACACACACACACACACACACACGTATGTAAAAAGCATTAACAAATCGGAAATCTTCACGCTTTTAATGTTGAAAGCATTACAGCAACGCTGCGAATTAAAATCAAGGGAACTACAACACGTCATCGATATTAACCCTCTAATGACGACTGGGTCGAATATGTACCGTTTCAAATATACGCATTTAGACTTAACCCTACAAAAACGTTCGGCATTAAAAGGTTAAGTTACGACTTTTAACTCGCGTGTAAAATCATTTTACGAGCGTATTTTCATGAATCATTAATACAAAATTGATATGTCAATCTTGAGTCACGAAGTTGTTTCATCAACGCAAACGAAATGAGGTGCAAATCCATGAAAGTCAAAAATAGATGATGATTCACTGTTGGATAAAGTCTACTTTGTGTCAAATCGAATTTGACTGTGTTAATGTATGAAATCTTACTAAACAGCTTAATAAGTTAACACTTTTTTAACAATGTACACGTTTGCTTTGCTCGTTTCTCCAAACTGTTTTAGCAAGTTTAAAATCAATATTGTTTACACTGATAGTGAAAATGATAATGATAATGATGATGATGATTATTTAACTGTGTAACATTAACGGTATAGAGCTGCTGAAAATGAGTACCGAGTTTGATGATCGTTCTTGCACGATTTAGCCTCCATCATATAACGGAGGAGACCTGCAGCTTAATGGGGAACCCGAGCCATGGGTCGCTACATCATCTTAACGAAGGGAACGGTCAGCCACCCAACTACTACTCAATCCCGATGTCAGTTAACTTCGCTAATCCTACGGGAAGTGTTGTATCGATATAACCACGACGTAACCCCTAAATCAGTGATCTTTGCGTTTTGTTATTTTCAACCTAATTCAAAATCCTTGTGACAGTTTTAGTTAATATTTTTAAAATCAGTGTTAATATTTATCAGTGTATATTATCATCACGACTCCTCGGGAGAGATTTGCGAGCATCGAATCAACTTGTAACATCAAATATGCTACCTGGAAACAAATAGAGTTTTTAATCTTACCCATTTTCTACTCACAAAATTCATCAACGCTTTTCAAGGATTCTTTACTATGTTCAAGACTAAATAAACAAGCAAGTCACTCATTTACCCTCACCCACACCCACGACACCCGAAAAAAACAAGGCGTGTGAACATTGATTATAAAAGCCAAAACAGACCCTGAAAAACCAACAAAATAACATGTGCCAATATGCCAATACTTTCACAAATTACCTTAAGAAATGGAAACCAATAACTTGTTACCTAACTCAATTAAATCCTTTTTTACCAACCTTTAGCAACCTTTTTCATATACGTTATTTCCAAATATAGTTTTTCCTGAGTACCTTTTTTTCCTCTCTCTCTCTCTCTCTCCTGATAATCACTTTGAGTCACGCTATTCCTTGAAAAGAACATTCCTATTCAGTCTCGAGTCAACCTAATTAGTTCGTCCCTTTTCTTTCACTGAAAGAAATATGAAAAATCCCCCCGTTTTGACCCATGTTATTTCCGACACGAAGATCTTTTTAGGTGACATTTATGAACTTCGTTTCTGGAAGCTAAATTTAAGGAATTAAAATTATATATAAAATCATGCATGAGCACGCACGAATTTCCCTCGAGTGCAAGGGGGTTAATGGGAAAAACACCTTTGGACACGAAACCGTTGCGCGAGTTCTCTCGGGTGCCACGTTGTAATAACTTTTTATCTTGCCGTAGCATGATGGTCAGCGGCCTTAATTACTACGAAGAGGTGCTGGGTTTGAATCCTGTTGCCGCATTGTTGCGGAGAGAGAGAGAGAGAGAGAGAGAGAGAGAGAGAGAGAGAAATACGGACAAAGAAAAACTACTTCAAAGGCTGAGAAATTTTAACGGTGGCCTGTGAAATTGACAGACGTCTGCATGAGAATACCCAAGAATAATCACATTTAAAACGAGGTCTAAGTTATTCGTTGAAGTTCTTTACTGAAAATCTGTTAAAAAATGGGAAGTTTATGAAAGTATTTAAAGAAAAAATTCAGTATTTCACTGTACGATTTAAATATTTCCTGAAGAATTATGTTCGGACTTTTATCAAAAGACAGTAGTAATAACAACCATCGTATTATTAATAATTATTAAGTATTAAAGTTGTTATTTTAATAGTTTCTTCTGATAAGTGACGTAGCTTGTTTGTTACAATCAAGCCTAAATCAAGTATTAGTATATACTCAGAGTAAGACCATTCCATTAGTGACGGAAGCTATTCATTCGCTGGTCTTCATCCCTGAAGTGTTTTGGCGCCAAGAACTGACATTGCTCTTCGTGGAAGATTACTCATTCAGTGAAATTTGTCAGGTAATAATAATAAGGCATTCACGAGGGCCTGAAACCGGCACAGCGCTCAGGTCAAGTGATGCAACCCTTTGTTCTAATTCTATTTATTATTATTACCAGCATCATTGGGATTCGAACTCTTGACTTCGTCTATGAGGAGACTGTTACCTACTGAGCTACAGACGCTGGTAAATGGTCGGTTATGTTGTGAATAACACAAAGGAATACTTCATTGACCTTTTAATGTTGAAAGAAGAGAGAATTAAACTGGATATTACTACTTTCATCCGATTTCAAATTATCGTCTTTTTTATGAATTATAATTCTTATCAAGAAGTAATTTGAGATCATAATCTGTAAATATAAACACTAATTTAACCCGCATAAAACTTATGAACCTCTGCTGCATACATTGTACCAAATCTTCGCTTCCAGTTGGTTTTCCTACGAGCAAGATGGGTTCAGAAGGCCTTAACAATGACCCCCACATAATGACACAACAACATAATCCCGCATAGCAGTCACACAATCTGTTCTTTTTTACTCTGAAGTATTGTACAAAAATTATTTAAGTGTCTTCTTATAGCAGTAAATAAAGTAAAATTCTGAATCTAATTTTGCTCCGTAATAGATGGATTTCCTTCCTCTTCATAGAAATAAGGGCTATGTTGTGACCATTTCGTAACATTGCTTCCCCAGAGATTAGCGAAGTGAAGCGACGTTGAGTCTAGGTAGAAGTTGGACGGGTGTACGTGACCGCATAATCGTTTCATTTTTCTTTGACGATCATACCGTAACTCGAACGAACTTTTTCAACATGCTAGAAACATTTTTTCTTCCCCAACTAAGGGCTACTGGAGTTGACATGAGGAGTGGAATCTTTCAAAACGATGGGGCACCTCCCTACTATGCCGTTGCTGCTCGAAGCTTTCTGTATGCAGCCTTTCTTCAGCGGTGGATAGGCCATGGTTGACTGATAGCATGATCACCTTGATTACCCGACTTAACCTCTTTCGATTTTTATCCGTGGAATTATGTTAAACCATTTGTGTATCGTGACAAACCCAGGGATTTGGCAGAATTCTATCAAAGAATCAGAGAGGTTATTGGATCCATTCCACAAGAGCATCTTGCTATTAATGCTCCACTAGAGTTCAAGCGTTTAATACGTACTATGGTAACTAATGATTGTCATCATATGGAAGCGTTCTAAACTTGGACAGTTGACCGTTTTGAAAATTATGATAAAAAAAATATGCCCATTATTTGTCAGGTGTCCTGCATTTATATATATATATATATATATATATATATATATATATATATATATATATATATATATTTATATATATATATACTGTATATACACACACACACACACGTGTGTGTGTGTGTGTTATAAAACGCTCCACCATAAAACGCCGTGTTCCTTATCAAACCACGAGTAGCTAAAAATACTATTCCATACAAGGTAATAAGTACGTCATCGTTCCTTTGCGACGAAGATAGGCCTACCGGTGCAGCGGCGAGCAAGGCACTCCGACGAATATTTCGTTGGGGTGGACAGACAGATAGACTATGCGAAGAAAACCAGTGGACGTATGCATTAGAATGATTAGCCTTTCTAAATACAGTGAAGGCAGGATTCATTATTACAAGATCTAATTATATGAATGTCCAAAAAGAGAAATTGTTGAGTTTCGTTCAGTCTCAACAGTAAACTTTAGAGGGTAGAACACTTTTCAAACGATCAAGTTCGTGGTCAGAATCAAAATCCAACCGGAGTAAAACAAAAACGTCGTCTACGTAATGGTACCAGGGAATAGATGGATCAAAGATGTCAGAGAGAAATTCTCTCTCAAAGAGCTCCATAAATATATTACTAAAAGTGGCAGAAAGAGGTAGTATCTTTCGAAAAACTTTGCAGTTTCTAATGTTTTATTTTAGCTCTATAACTTCGGGGACTTTAATTATTTTACACGTTTACTGCGTTTTTATTATTATATACACACACACACACACACACACACACACACACTTCGGTTAGCTTCCTCCCTAACTGTTCATTCTGACGAAGGTCAAGCTTTTCACGCCACCTTAGACCTACAGTTTAACGTGGAATCCGAACGACGCCCCACCACCAGCCCAGCGTCTTAACCACTTGGCTACCCAGGGTACCCATTTATCTACCAACCACTTTCTTTATTGTGTGGAAGGATAAACAGCTGAGTTTTGCTGCGCGCCGCCTGCCGTCACCGTGTCTCGATCCCGGGGCTGATGGATTCATAGTCAGCGACGCTAACCACACCATCACCGAGGCGTGGATGAACAACTAAAATTGGATGAACAACAACTAAAAAAAATGCGTTTCCCTTCAAAGAATATTTATTCATCTTCTTAAAACAAAAAAATGAGCAAGTAAAGTTGAGGAAAACAAATTTCTAAAACCTCGCTGGAAAGGTTAGTTCCCGTGCAGTATGTATTCCAAACACTCATTTAAACAAGCTTAGCGTCCATCTGCAGTGTTTATATATATTCGTAAATACCCATTTCTTACCAAAATGAAAAATAACAAATAATAAGATGAAAACTAGTGACGAAGGGAAAATAGAGTCAGAGATATACGAGGAAACAGTTTCTGTTTCTCGATTCTGTCCTTGGAATATATAATCTGCGTAAAGATTAATGCGTGGAGAAAGCCGCGTAATGGAATCATGATTCATGAATATTATTATAAGATTCAGTGAAGGCAATGTCATAAACTGCGAAAGATAAACTGCAGCCAACGCCTGCACCATCAATTCCGCATCTGAACGGAATACCAATATGATTCATATATTAAGGCAGTGATACAGTGTTGTATTAATATTGTGTTTGGGGTGTGTTCACAACCACAGATAAACTCCACGAATGGAAATTTATTCCATTTTGAGGGTGATACATGTCCTGAGCCATTTACAAGTTGGACGGTTGGATGCGCGCGCGCGCGCGCACACACACACACTTGGCGCGGTGTATATGTCGTGTACACTTAGTTTTTCTTCCCAAAAAGGACTGTGTGAAGATCTGGAAAGTGTGTGTGTGTGTGTGTGTGTGTGTTTACTGTGAATCATAAAATTAATCTCTCCGTTCTAGAGAACTTTTATCCTATTAGCAAATGCAAGTTGAAATAACAAAATGATATTTTAAAAACTCGATCCCGAGCGTTCGCTTGTTTTAATCTTTAATTGGGAGATGTTTTTACATTCAAACTCCGTTTCTTTCTATACGTGAGCGAAATGCATTTGAAAAACATTGAAAGCCATTTCCAAATTTAAAATTAATTTTACACAATTAAAAGGGACTCCAATTTTCCATACTTTACAGTTATTCTCGTTGAAATTCCATTTAGAGTACTGTATTTTAAGTATCAATAACCCAAATTTCGAAAAACAAAAATATAAAATTAAGAATTCCACCGAACAAAATGTTTTGTATGTTAAGTAAATAAGACTGGCAAGTAATATTTCATCCTAAGGGGTGGAGTGACAAGCTTGACCTTCATCAGAATGAACAATTCGGGTGGAAGGAAACCCAATGTTACCAAGTCCCTAATTGCTAATTTCAATATTCAACTATATTAAAACATGTAAATGCTAGCTGGTTAGTAGTATGGCTGCGATGAGGAAGATAGTTGGTGACGTCATCAATAATTTTTGCAACGCCCAACATAATTTGTATTTTCCACGTTAAAATTATTATAATCGTTACGCGCATGCACATACTCACACACCCATAAGAGAGGCAGCATACTTTGTGAATAGTCCAAAGCGCGAATTATAAGATTCCTGCGCGCAATGCGTTAAATATCTGTAGGGAAGTGTTTCATTTCATGTAAATGACTATAACAAAGCTAAAAACATATGAAGAACATTTAAAAGACTGATTACAAAAGATTATGACCTGTATTAGTCTCTCCCCCTCTCTTCGAGAGAGAGAGAGAGAGAGAAGAGAGAGAGAGAGAGAGAAGTACGCAAGAGCAATGAATGAAGAAGTGAACAAGGCAAACCTTTCGAGGATTACGATTAAGTTTACCTTAAATTTTCTCCTTCACTCGATTTATTGCTTAGTTACATTGACCTTTTTCCTCTGAAGAAGGACACGACGCGTGAAGCGAGTAACAGCAGGGGAAAAAATAGTAGCGAATGACAAAAGGGAACTCTTAAATGAAGAGAAGAGAGAAGTCAAATTTGATAAATGAGGATGTAAATATAGAACGAAACTCAATAAACGAAATAATTTTCAATCATTATCGTCATACTGTAAACAAAATCAGAGCGTTCTCTTATTTCCCTGTCCAAAGACAGGGATATTTGGTAAACAATCTCTTCTGTCTGTTTACATAAACTGTTATTAATGGATGCTTCTGCAACAAATCGTGAATCGACAGTTTAAACACACATTTATGTAATATTCCTCACTTTCATTATACAAAGTCATGTATTAATAGTTAAATGCATATTAATAACGAACTACTGTAATCCGTGTATTAATTGTTTTCTCTCTCTCTCTCTCTCTCTCTCTCATATATATATGTGTGTGTGTGTGTGTGTGTGTGTGTGTGTGTGTGTGTATAGGCCTATACATTAGGACGCCCGCTTCACTTTGCGCAGCAAAAGCCACCCCCAGAACACAACCTATGGGGACTGGGAGGGTCGGGTGTTACTAAAAACTTTCCTGGTTCTTCTTTAATGTGTATACTAAATTTGGTGCACATTACCCAAGTCGTTTAGGTATGCATAAACGAACAGACACCACCACCATCCCATATATGTTAAACACAGACCGTGCATGTTCCATCACAGTCTGTGTTTAACATATAAGTTTCTCAGGGGACCATTCTGAGTTTGTGTGTGTGTATGTGTATATAATATATATATATATATATATATATGTGTGTGTGTGTGTGTGTGTGGTGTGTGTGTGTGTGTTTGCAGCCCTCTCCTATTGGCCTCTCGTTGAAATAGGTAACCCGCGGGCGAAAATCTCCACTTCGTGCACAAGTGGGAAGAGATGATATTAACGCACCCGATGACTCTCATGAGCGAGACGAAATTGGTTTTTCGTTCATAGGTCATAACTCGTCACCGAAATTCAATTAATAGTTTATATTAAAACCAATTCAATGAAATATTCAACTTCAAAAGACTTCTGTTTATAAGCATAAACGTAGTTTAAAATTTTGTGATGAAAGTACTCTTGTGTATATATAGTAAAGTGGTTCGAGTAAATGAGGGAGAGAAAGTACAGTCACTTCGTTAACTCTACAGATACGCAATGAATGGCTAAATCCTACAGGACGTGTATGCCCTCGTGGTACCCACGTGGTTCCGTTTTGGGAGGTTGATTTAAAGTAACCGGGTTCGCTATACCCACTCAAGCGCTTTTCGATTAAATAATTCGTCTAACTACAACGAAGGTAGAGTGGGGATCGAGTAATGGATCCTGCCTAGTGTGGGCCTTAGCTTCGCAACGCTAAGTCTGATGACATTTGTCTAAATTATCCTCACAGCAGATGGTGTAGGTACCCATTAATTTTTACCATACTTGATGTGCCACAGGAAAATAATCTAAGAATACGTTATTTAATTCTAACTCATAACATGAATCTAGACGAAGGTGCGATTGCCCAGAAAAGCGAATGCCCACAAAAGCGAATGCCCACAAAAGCGAATGCCCAGAAAAGCGCCTCCCCCACCCCCTATAGAAGAAGAAAAAAGAGAGCCAAATTCAAGGTCCAGGGTTTTCAAGATGCCTAGACACACTGCGTTTAAAAGATGGGGGATCACAGACAGGAGGAAAGATGGATTGAGGAAGATTGTTCCAGAGTTGAATTTTATAAGAAAATATCCAAATTCAAAACCAAAAATCTCATTACCGCTCAAAGTAAAGCAGCAAAGTCACGCATGCGCAGAATTTCGTCACCATTCTCTTGCAATGTGTTGACGTGTGCGTGTTTTCGGGGTTATTTAACCTCCTTCGCAACAGTCATATGACAGAGGAGACCTACGGCTCTACGTGGGACCCGAACCACGGGTCGCTAAAGACGTTCCCCCATCCAACAACTACCCAGACCCAATAATTTCGCTGATAAACGGGAAACGGTTATGATATTCTTATTTTATTTTATCTTCGATTTTTATTTTGTTTTATTTGTTTATTTGTTCGAATTTGTTTCATTTTCTTATTCTTTTGTATATTATTTTGTTTTATAAACTTCTGAAGTTTCAATTGACAATTAAGGTCTTTTTTAATAACAAAAGGGATTTAACTAACTAACTAACTATATATATACAGGATGTCCCATAAGTCCGGCATCATATGAAAAATAAAAAAGGGAAAACAAAAGCTTTTATTTACAGAACGTGCTCAGTATGTCCACCATTGTTTTCAATACACAAATTCAGACGTGATACCCAGTCAGCAAGCACACGGTGAATGATGTCAGGAGTAATGGTGTTACATGCCCCAATAATGCGTGCCGCAAATGTTCAACACTCCTAATTTCTCTGCGTATACCAGTTTCCTTCTAACTGGCCATTCCACAGGCCCTCGACGTCCGATCCAATGACCAGGGAATTGTTGGTACAGGTATTCCCTTACTTGGGTGCTGTAATGTGCAGGAGCGCCGTCTTGCTGGAACCATGTTGGGAAATTTTCTTGTTCGTTCAAGACACTGGGAAATGCTTCTTCACTGAGCATACGTAGGTAGGTGCCTCCAGTGACATGTTCATCGAAAAAGAGGGGGCCTATGATGCGATCCTTCCAAATGCCACACCATACCATCACCCGAGATGCACCTTGTTCCTTTGAAGAGGTATACCAGTGAGGGTTGTTTTGAGACCAGTAGCGGGTGTTCTGTCGATTTACCTCACCATTTCCATAAAAAACAGCCTCGTCACTGAACAGAATGGTGGACGGGAAATTGGCATCCCGAGCATATTGTTCCGTAGCCCATTCACAAAATTCTATCCGCCGGTCGAGATCATCTTCGCTTAATTTCTGTAGGATCTGAAGTTTATATGGATGTCATTTGTGAGCCTGAAGAATGCGATGGATACTACTTTTCGACACTCCTGTCTCGGTGGACAATCGCAGAAGAGACTTATTGGGACTTCTGTTAAAATGAGCCAGGATAGCAGTCGCTGTATCATCGTCAGTGGACTTCCTTGAAGGTCCACTGCGTGGTTTATCTTCTATGGATCCTGTTTCCTTAAACTTTGCAACAAGTCTGCTAACACAACTCTGTGTTATTGGCTCGCAGTCTGGATGCAGCCTGTTAAATTCAGCAGCGGCCTCTCTCTGACTCCGATTTCCTATGAGTAGAATTATCTGGATTCGTTCTTCCTTGCTCACAGACATTATGGCCTGTAGAAAGAGAAAAATATGAATTATGGTTTGTAGAAATAGAAAAATATGAATTTCTCCTATGATGCCGGACTTATGGGACACCCTGTATATATATATATATACATAGTGGACGACACTTATAAGAGCACCCTCCGTTCCCAGCGTTTCCGCTTTTATATCCATCACGCTCTTATATCCGAATGAGCTAGAAAATGGGTTTATATTGCATGCCAATCGTTAATTTTGTCAAATAGGTAAAAATAAGCAACAAAGTACTGTACATTATGGATCACATACGACTAAAAGACTTCGTCAAATTTCATTGCCGAATTTTGTGGGTGGACAAATGGTCTTCTATCATTTTACGCCTCATAGGGGAAGGTCTTCGACAGTGTCGTACCGCTTGAGAATGTCAAGAGCTCCCAGAGATTCTTTTGCAGTCGGAGGCGGATGATCCCCAGCGTTATCTTCTAATTCCTCCACATTAAGTGTCAATTACGCATACATAGCCCGCAAAGCAGATAACACACACGCGATGTGCTCAAAGCACAAGTGAATTGATTCAACCAATCATTTAGGAAAAAATAGTCAGCACACAGTTATGATCGCACGTCACATAGCTCACATACAATGGACATACAGCGCGCCACGGCACAACACGCATCTTAGCCTGCGGGTGAAAAAATCTCTTCGGAAAGTGGTTTTGGCGCACATTTTGACCATCCTTGGGGATCTGAGCGCTCTTATATCCATAGCTGATGCTCTTATAACCGTCAGATTTTACATAGGCACAGGAACGTGCCCTGGGATTTCACTCTTATAAGCGTCGTTCTTACAAGTGTTGTCCACTGTATACATATACATATATCTATATCTATCATACGCTGAATCACTGATAAAATGGCCTTCAACGATATAAATGAATACAAAAATATTTTCAGAATTGCTTTAATTATTTCGCGGTTATTTCAATGAATTTATTATTCATAATTGCTTATGAAGCGAGCGATGTTTTTCATCTTTAATTAACTGGAGAGGCCATCGAAGCCTAAAGCTTTCAAAGAGCTAAATCATAAATAAATAGTCCAATTTCACTATTTATTTTGTTAAAATTTTCGTACCCCGCACCCCCAAAAAATTGTAAAATTATAATATTAATTTTATAAATAAATAAAAAAACAAACATTCATCACACACACACACACACACACACACACACACACACACACACACAGGGTGATTCCAAAAAGTGTTAACATTTATATGGGAAAGAATTACAGATGTCATCCAATCAGTACCACCAGAGATGTGCCTTAGGGCTATGGAAGTAATGTTTAACCGCTTTCATACATGCATAGATATCCATTGACAGCAAGTAGGGATTGTGTGAAGCGCTGTTTGCATCACAAAAAATGTTCACAAATAAATTCGAAATAAAAAATAAAACTCCATACAAGTGTTAATTTTTTTTAAGCACCCCTGTCCGAATAAGTAATGGTAAATGACAAGCACTATAGTTTTTTTTCATGATACCATATATATATCACACACATATATATATACACACACATATATATATATACATATATATATATATATATATATATATATATATATACACACATATATATACATATATATATATATATATATATAATATATATATATATATACACACACACATATATATAATATACATATATATATATATACACACACACATATATATATACATATATTATATATATATATATATATATATATATATATTATCCCCGCAAGGGGGTTCTAAGCTCGTGCTCTTGAGTGCTCTTTGTGCTCGTTTGTACGTGCTTGTTCCTGGAGGTTTCACGTGCGCCCTCCCGGCCCTAGCACCCAAGGATGATGGGGCTCGACCCTGCAGTCCTTGGTCTTTTTCCACTTCGACTGTCCCCTCCACCCTTTCTTTTTCCTCTGTCTTTCCTCTCACTTTTTCTTTGTTTTTCCGCCGAGATATGCCCTTTTAAATAGAGGCGAATCGGTTCTTCACGAACTTAAAAAAAAAAAAAAATATATATATACATATACATATATATACATATATACAGTATATATCATTTAATACATCTAAAATCATGTAAACTTTCATCTGATATAAATTTAATGATAAGTGGAAATTATGCAAATTATTTTAATTAAAAAAAATTAACTTTATCAAAGTTTATAGAAATTATTTATGAGAAGAATAACGAAAAGGCAATCTATGAAATAGCAATCATAATTTCATGGCTTCTAAAGGTCAAGATTGCCTCAAATAGTCTATTTGCACGCCAACATTATATATATATATATATATATATATATATATATATATATACACACATTATATATACGAGTGTATGTATACATGTATGATACAACTCAGAATGGTCCTCTGATATAATTTTTATGGAATACACAGACCTAATGCTCGTGGATGAGGAACTTCTTGGATAAGTAATTAAGTCCCCACTATAGTCCAAATAAGTAATAGTAAATGGCAAAATACTGGAGGGTTTTTTTTTCATGAAGGAAGCCTAATGCGGGGCAACGTGGCAACTAGCAAAGAGGCCTGCTAAGCAAATACTGTAGGGCACAGCTTTGGGACAGGACCTAATTATTAAAGGTAATCTAGGCAGCTACATTTAGAACCTCAATTTACGTCAATTTACGCCAGAAACTCGCTGCATTCGTGTCGAATTAAATTTACATCATCAATACAAGTGTAACATTTGTTTCATGGACATTAATTCTGTGTATTCCATAAAAGTTACCTGAGGGAACCATTCTGAGTTGGACCACACACACACACACACACACACACACACACGTGTGTGTTATACTTTATTGACTCAGTTCATCGCTCCACTGCATTATATACCATTTTAAAGCACTCCTTATATTGCTATTGTCTTAAAGGAAGTGGTATTACACGTTTAAAGTAATCTCTCTTATATCAATTGTATTAACATGCTAAGTAGAAGAATAAGCAAGTATAACGGAGTTCAGGAACATTAAGCCGTAATTATTCCTGCAAAATCTTCAATCCTTCCCGGAATCCTCCTGGAAATCCTCCCGGAAATCCTTCCGGGAACCCTTCCGGATACGAAAGGAACAAACTCGTTTCTACACGCCAATGTCAATTAAGTGGAATGATGTCGCATGATAAGCCCTTAAAGAACACAACCTTGGGGCATGCGAAGAACCCTTTGTCGAAGAGAAGAGAAGAAGAGAGGCCTTCTCTGCTCTTCCGTTTCTATTCGATTTCTCCTAATAACGAAAGGGCCGATGGACCATAGAGTTCCGTACGCGAGTCTGGAGACTTTATTGGCAACTGCATTCACCGAAAAGCGGTGGTGCACGATACACGCGCAATGAAGGCGGTTCCCCGCTTTCACATTTTCTGCATGGCAAGAAAGGGAGGAAGAGAAGAGAAGGAAGTACGTGTAATAGGCGGGAGATGGAAGCCAAGCAGTTTCGATGAAAAAGGAAGCGTAAAAAAGAAACTAAAATTAAATTAGTAAAATAGGTATTATTGGAAGAAACAAGCAGAAAATCGAAATACAGAGAGACGATGTGACACAGAATTATGCATAATGTAATCTCTTGAGGAAATGAAATTATGTAGGCGAAGAGATACAATACATTCAATAAATATATAATGTAGTTACAATGAAATTTAAATCTTTTTAATATAAAATGGAACGCGCTTTATTAAAATCCAGAGTTTCATCTCCGAGTAAGTAAAAGCGGAATATCTGCATAACAAATTTGGCGAATCGTCCTCCATTCAAAATAATTTAATATGCATTCCTATTGAGAACACTTCAGATCCCAATGTAATGGAGAAGGCTTCTATTTCTATTTCGCATACACACACACACACACACACACACACACACAGCAGGTGGGTGGATGGGTGGGTGTGTATGTACGCGCGCGCGTGCGTCGGAATATAGATAAAAAAGGGGCGCCACGGCAACATATATCTAGAATTGTGTTTTGTTTCCAATAGTTCATATAGAACCATACATGCGTGCATTTCAGAACTAAATATTCCATTTGAACGACAGTCTTTATCTTTGGTCTACTGTGCATGCACTATACCCAATATTTCAGTATTTTTTCTTTATAAAACCTCTGACCATGATCGAAAACCAGTGTTATTAAAATTTATATAAACACACACACACACACACACACACACACACACACACACACACACACACACTGAATTGAAAATTCTTTTTACTCCTTGTGGGCCAAAGGGAGTGTAATTAAATGAAAAGTCTGACAGGTTAAACATTTGAAATTCCACAAAAATAAGAATAAAACCAATGTCAACACGTCTACTTCGCCCCTTTAGAGAGTAGTAGTGTTGAACAAAAAATAAAGTTGGGTAAAATTATGTAAAATTATAGTTTCGCAAACTTAAAAAGGAAGAAAATCAACAAAAGGAAGGAAGATCATTATATTAAATATTATTCCTTCGCTTCAAAAATAAATCTTGAGCGAAAACCTTTTATAATTATAACTTTTAATGATTTTAACAACCTCTGTGCTGGTTTGTTTATAATTCTATTACTTGTGTGGATTGTCAGGATTCCGTACAAGTTAATTGAGATAATTGAGTCACTCGTACCACTTTACAACACCGTTTTTCGTTAGATCAGAGAAGTTAAATGATACTGGAATTGGGACGTAATTGGACGGGTGACCAATGTGTGTGTGTGTGTGTGGTGTGTGTGTGTGTTTTCAAAATTTAAAATCTTTATTTCGGAAAGAATATAAATGACAGTACATATTTTAGATACTGTACTTGATAAGACATTTATATGCTCGTATTCACGATACTCTCATCTGGATATGCCTTTGGGAGCATGGAGGCATTTTAGGCAAAATTAATGGCATTAGTTTATTTATTACAAAAAATAGTGAAAATGGCAAGCGATAGTAATAGTGATGATAAAAATAATAATAATAGCAATAATAATAATAATACAAATTCACAAAATGTTACATAATTTTAAATTAAATGATTTATTGTATATTTAGTAGAAAATATATTATGTGTAATAAAAATATAAAAAAAGAAAAGATAAATTTAATGGTGCTTAATGAAATTAGCATATTTTAAATAGTTGATTGCAAAATGGAAACTTCATCACGATGCTAAAAATAGCAGTAGTGAACTTATATATCGGTAGAAGCTAATGAATTACTGTTTGAGTGATTTGCGAAATACCTTTAGTGATGCCCTGATATGCGGTATTGGTTACATGGTAATAGATTGATGTACGGGTCAGATCACTGTAAAACAACGACAATAACAATGTATAGTGAATTTCTCTCCGAAGTATTCATTATTTTTAATCATTTAATGGAAAAAAGGAAGGTTCTGAGATTACGCTATACCCCTGAACTATATACCCATATGCCCCCATCAACTATACTTAAAAATGTACTTTTTATACTTTTTCTCTCGTTCGAGCAAAATTTATGCAGTAGCATGAAATAAATATACAGGGTGTCCCGTAAGTCTGGACCCATAGGGATTTATAATATTTTTTTTTATTATGTTATTATTATTATTTTATTATTATTATTTTTTTATTATTTTTTATTATGATTTTTATTTGTGGGGCCACTTGAAAGCCAAAGTGTACGAGGTCAAACTTCAGAACATTTTCCACCTTAAAGCACGCATTTTGGAGGCGTGTCAAGAAATTTCTGTGACTGTGATTCAGAAAGTGCTGTCGCAGTGGAGATTGCGTCTTCAACTATGTGTGCGACACAACGGCGGACACTTTGAACAGATTATTTAATAAATTTTTGGACTATTTTGTAATTTTATTATTTTTCCCTATGGGTCCAGACTTACGGGACACCCTGTACATTGTTTATTTAGGCTTTTAAATGTGCCAAATATTGTCTCCATGTCGCCCTTAATATAGCAGAATTGATTGCCATAACGTGTAATTTAACTTAACTTATCGATATTCGCACCGAATAACTTATCATAAACCAAACCTTGCCACCACAGAGGACATGCGCAATACACAATTACAAACACGGTTAGGTAGACTAGCAATGAGTAGATCCTAGGGTCTTTGCTGGTCTGAAACATTATATAACTAGCCAAATTCCTCCTACAGTTTCGTTGATAATCATTGAAGTTAATTAGCTCCAACAAGTGGTCTTTTATTTTTTCAAATTTTTAATCATTTACGCTTGCGTTAAGGTGGGGTTGGGTGGGGTGAGGTTGGGTGGGGTGGGGTCGGTTCCATTGAAAAGATTAAAGTGCGTTTTCTTTTGCCGTTTACAATTATTATTTTTCTGAATTTCACTCTCGTTAGGATTTTAATTAGAAAAAAATTGAAATCAAATTGCTACTACTACATGCTACCCGAGCTTTTTACACACCCAGTTTCTTACAACAAAGTAGGAGTTATTTTCCGAGTAGGAGTAAAGTGATACAAAAGATAGCACCGAGTTGGAGCGAACGTAATATATATAATATATATATATAATATATATATATAATATATAATATATAATATATAATATATATATAATATATATATAAATAATATTATATATAATATATATATATATGGTCCACGAGGAATGGACGCTTTTTTGTTGGACTGCGACTCTTCCTTTAAATGGTAAACGATTTTGAGTGTTACCGCGAGGAATTTCTATATCATTCTGTTTATGAACTTACTTACAGTGACTCCGAGAATTACTCGTACTTCGTGTGTTACAGCGAATAATTGTTTCGTGATACTTAATATGAAAAGATGTTTGTGCATCCAACTGGTGGTATCCTGAAAGTTATTTAAAGGGACGAGAAGTGGGCACCCCCACAGGCATTATGATTATGTCGTCTGCAGAAAATCGTAGACTTGTAGAAAATCCTTTATGTTTATATTTGACAAAGTGGATCCTTTTTAAGTCTGACCTTTTTATATCTGTTACGATTTTTACGATACGGAACGAGTAGAATATGCGAGGGTACAGTTAAACACCTTGTTCAATGCTACCCTTCCAATTCGTAGAGGTTACTCCAGAAATGAGAATACCCTTAGAGATTATAAATATACCGTCGGCCGTTCGGGAAAATGAAAAAAATATTACCTTCTACGTGACTAACTTCCATAGAATTTCGACAATTTCTATGGATGACGTGGACGTATCAGTTCTCCTCAAACGATATAATGAGATACAAAAGTCACTGATTGAAATAAAACGCCAACATGTGGTGTCAAATGAGAAGAACGAGATTTCGCTCGAAATGAATAAAATTCTTATAGACTTGATTGATTTGTTTCATCATTTGAACACTTATCAGATTAATATTGTTGATTAAATAGTTGTATGTATAAAATCCTTAAAGACTTTTCTCCCACCCTGATATACTGTATATCACCACCCAGCTCTTCGCAGTCAGATAGAGTTACAATAGGTTTTGATGGGTAATAATTCACATTTGGTTTGGTTAGATTAGGTGGTTAGGTTGAAGCCAAGTTATATATATATATATATATATATATATATATATATATATATATATATATATATATATTATATATATATATTATATATTCACATACTCGCTGATGTGCCCGTCCACGACGGGCATGTTCTACCAGTGGACTATTGGTAAAAAGTTCATAACACGTCAAGGTTGTCTACATAAATTGAGGGTCTTCTAAGGGAGAAAACGCTTGTCATTTGGGTAGACAAAATCGCTGCAAACAACCATGTGGAAAGCAAATAAGAAGCACGTGAATCAACAAAAGAACAAAAAGATAAGCAAACATCTACACTTTTTATCGGTACTTGATAACGTACTTGATGACGTAATTATTCGCCTTTATTTTAATTTACGGAGAGACCAATTCAGTAGCGGCTTTCGCTTTTAATATAAATGTAAATTAAATATTCAACAGAATTTCATGAAATTTGGCACACAGAGATAAAGCACTTTTCAGTGTTCAGCATAAATTTCCGTTACCTACTTGCTACTTCCTATAGGTAGGATGTTCACAGCTGTTGAAAACAAGGCAGATTTGAGATATACTTTTTCTCGGATAATTTTATTTGGGGGAATCTAACGACCGAAATTAAAATGTACTCATACGTAATATGCAGGGCTGGCAGGTCGGATCCAGACCAGGGTTTAACCCGAAAGTGAGATAAGACCCGGACCCGGATCCGATAGTGAATTAGAAAAAAAGACCCGGACCCGGACCCGGACCTGAAAGTGAATTTTAAAATTGACCCAGACCCAGACCCGACCCAAAAGTGAAGGACCCGCACAGCCGGGTTTTTAGTTTACAAAATTTGTGTGCGCGTCTTTAGATTTGGCAACAACGTATTGAATTATCACTCCACCCTCCAAATGACTCACTGGAAGTGGAGAGTTAACGGTGACGGAAGAATAGCCTAATCCTAATATATTTTATTGTTTGTTTGAGAATTGTGTACTGTGTACATTGGTTGGTCTTCAGTGCTTCGTTTGCTATTTATTTGAATTTGCAATGCTTTTACAAGGTCTTTTTTCGGTGGGGAGTGGTAGCAAAAAATCTAGCCTTACAAATGAATATCTTAAGTATAATAATATTGATAAAACATCTACTTGCCAAATTGAAAAGTGTGGAAAAGTGTATAGTGGCAATCATGTGACAAACTTAAAGCGACACCTAAAATCGTGTCACCCAGACATATATCGTAAAGTTGAGGATCATGATAAAAGCCTACCTAGCACTAGCAGTACTTCGAAAATTCAAATACAAACCAAGGGAATGAATGTAGGCCAAACTAGTGTTAAAAACTTTTTTAAACAAATTGAAGTTGGAGTTCACCCGCAACTTCATAAGAATTGAATTTAAAATTTTGGTTGAACCATTTCTATCTGCAATGAATATAAACATGAACAGAAAAAATCTTGTTACTTTGACTCTCGATCGAGCAATAGCTGAAAAAAAAAAGTTAAAATTACTTCTTAAAAAAAAAAAAATGTTTCATTTAAAAGCAGATTCTTGCAGCCGCTTAGATAGAGGATTTTTAGGTATTCAAGTCCAATATGACTGAAAACAAAATTGAAGTGAAAACATTGGCTGTCAAGGAACTTCACTGCTCGCATACAGGTAAAAATTATTTACATTTCACACAAAATTATTTTACATTTCACACAAATATATATATATATTATATATATCGTACAATATTACAGTATATGTAAAAGAATGTTACTTTAAATCTAAATCAGTAATAAATAATTCATTTCATAGATGATGTTTTGAAACAAACCATTCAGTCTGTGTTAACCGAGTACGACTTGGGATCTGCACAAGTTGTATCCATTGCAACAGACAACGGGTCCGATATGATCAAGTGCTGTCGCCTTTCCATTTGAGTTCACTCAAAAAAATATAGAATTTGTTTCACAAAATTAATTAAAATTTAGAATAAGGGGGCTGAAGAGAGCAATCATACATCGTACTTTGCCCCTTAACAATGCATGTATAACTATACCTAGTTACTATTAAATATTAATACAATTAATACACCTACTTTCAATCATTTCCAAAATCGGATTAATTAATATATATGGTTAGGCTACTACCGTATAGCTATGTAATGTTTTACTATGTTTCAGAAAACATGTTAATGTAGCTACGGTAGCAGTCTTATTACCTATCCTATACCAGATTATAATTATTACATTTTTAATAATGGATCCGACCCAGACCCGGGTCATATACTGAAATACCCGACAGGACCTGAAAGTGAACTTTCGGGTCCGACCCGGCCCCGGACCAGGACCCGAAAGTAAATTAGAAAAATGACCCAGACCCGACTCGAAAGTGATAGACCCCGCACAGCCCTGGTAATATGATAGAAATTTCCTTGCATTTAATATGATATCTGGAAAAAGCTGGTCTCTGCGAGGGAATTCTCTCGCAAATTTCAATTTAAGCCTAAAAAAAGTAAAATTGCAGATTCTTACGAACATTGTTCTACAAATATTAATAGAACAATACATACGTAAGGTAAAAACACGAATTTCATACCATATATAGACGAGACGATTGTCTATAGACTGATATAAAATCCCAAGTCCTTCGTTAAGGATATCATCTTTTATATGAATTTAAAGTTTCTTTAGTATTAAGACTTTAAAAAATAAAAAATTAGATTTTTAACTACATATATATCTCACGACTTAACCAAACCAATCGTCAAGGGCGTACAGTTGACTTAACCGGGAATTCAATTAACCTAACCGGGCATTCAACACCCATGTGCATAACCTCGAGACCTAATTAATGTGTGTGTGTGAAGTTTCATGTTTGTAAGTGCTTCCATTTTGGACCTAAAGCTAACGAAAATATCACGACTTAACCTAACCAATCATCTACGTCATAACCAATGTCGTAACACCGCTTCCCGCTGATCGGCGCAGTTAAGCGACATTGGGTCTGGGTATAGTTGGATGGGAGACCATCCTCCGCGCCCAGATTATGTAGCAACCCGTGGTTCAGATCCCACGTAAAGCTGTAGGTCCCCTCCGTCATATGACCTTAGATGTTGCGAAGGCAGTTTAACAACTCCATCATCATTATTAGGTGAAATCCAAACAGTCTACGAGTGACTACATTATCCGAACGCAGAGGATAGTCACCCATGCAACTACTCGAGAGACCCATCGTCCCTCAGCCTTGCTGATCTAACGAGAAGCGATGTTATTTACAATGAAGATATCTGATGAACGCAGTATATTTTCTTGGTGCTACTGTAGTATGCGGTCTACCGTTAAGTTTCTACTGTAGTATGCGGTCTACCGTTAAGTTTCTACTGTAGTATGCAGTCTACCGTTAAGTTTCTACTGTAGTATGCAGTCTACCGTTAAGTTTCTACTGTAGTATGCGGTCTACCGTTAAGTTTCTACTGTAGTATGCAGTCTACCGTTAAGTTTCTACTGTAGTATGCAGTCTACCGTTAAGTTTCTACTGTAGTATGCGGTCTACCGTTAAGTTTCTACTGTAGTATGCAGTCTACCGTTAAGTTTCTACTGTAGTATGCAGTCTACCGTTAAGTTTCTACTGTAGTATGCGGTCTACCGTTAAGTTTCTACTGTAGTATGCGGTCTACCGTTCAAAATATTTAAAAGGAATTGAAAATGAATTGAAAGGAATTATAATTTAATTTACACAATTAAGGAATTATTAAAGAAGTTAAACATACTACTACCGCATACTTAACGGTAGACCGCATACTACAGTACGCCCTTGATGATTGGTTAGGTTAAGTCGTGATATTTTCGTTAGTTTTAACGAAAATATCACGACTTAACCTAACCAATCGTCAAGGGCGTACAATTAACCTAATAATAAATAATAAGAAGATAAGAAGCTATAATTAAAAGGTAGACCGCCGAATCGTAGGTAGACCGCATACTACAGTAGCACCATTTTCTTTTAGTACTGTCCTTTTCATCGATTCTGAACATGGTGAACAAAGATATAAAGGAAATAAACGAGTGTCATTATAATAATTATAACATACAAAGTTATATACCATCCACAATCAGGTAAATATTCCGTCTGAAGTTATCATAAAACATATTTTGTTAACGAAAACATTTGTCAAAGATTAGATTTATTAGAGAATTTATTTGGTGGGAAATCATTAAGTTCCACATTATGGCAATCAATTCTTCTCTATTAAGCACAACACAGAAACAATATTAGACGGATATAGACTAAATAACAACGTATACTTGCGTGTTACTTCCATTTTTATGGCTCTCTTGGTACATAATTATCTCCCTAATAAAATAGTAATAATGCGACCTTAGTTTAATTTCTTAAAGCTTCGAAATAGTGAAGTTAATTTCAAGATAGGTTAAATATAACTTATTATCATCATCAATTTTGTTTGAATGTTGCGTACAGCAGTTGTATTTAAATTGGAGGATGAAACCAAGTATAATTGTTATCTTCAATGATATTAGGGTTGCAGTTGCATACACTCGATGCAATACAAGCTTTATTATTATTATTATTGCTGTTGTTGCGTTTTCATACAAAATAAGATTATAAATAATGCTTTCTCAAAATTTAATGAGTTATTTCTTGTTTTTGAAGTGGCATTACTCTTAAAAAAAAATAGGAAACGTATAAAAACAGTCCCCAAACTCTCGTTTGAGCAACAAAAACTTTCCGAAAGCTACAAGACAAAAGAGGTGGTGTGGGAAAGGGGGGTGGGGGAGGTGGGAGGGGGTGTTGAAAGATTGAACGAAAACAGTTTTGTATTTTTTTTTTGTTTTACCTTTCTTTTAAATGAATTGAACTCGGAGTGTACACACACACACACACACACACCACACACACACACACACACACACATCTATACATTTAATTTAAAATAGATGACAGTCTCGTGCTTACAATGGAACGCGACTTTTTCTACATCTCTCTTATTTATTTTGTCTCTCAGCTCACATTTCGTACGAAGCTTATTTTGAAGCTTTATTTGGTGAATAAACTGCTCTTGTCAACAATAAGATTAAAGCGAGGAGGGTATTGCCGCGTTTCGTGTTTGTAAAAGAACAAATAATTAGAGAGAGAAAAATATAAACTAACGATAAAAAGCGTAATTAAAAGGTTTATACGAAACGACAAGACTAAAACATCAAAAAACGAAAATTAGACGAATTTGAATCTTCAAAGTTTAAAATTAAACTCGGAAGAATTGAGAATAAAGGTTCGCGATTTAACGCGACGCGACATAAAGTTTTAAAGTCAATTTAAACTAAACGAAACCGCTTTAGGATACGCCCTATAAAGGAATATTACACACACACACACACACACACACGAGAGAGAAACCGTAATTGGAAGAAAAAGGGTCGTATTTCATTTCCGTCATCATTCTCTGCAGTCTATTTCCATTAATTATAACCTTTGCAAAACTTTTTTCCTTCGAATATGGCACCCCCCCCCAAGTGTCTCAGACCACAAAAACCAGTGAATAATAACTCGCTATTTATGAAATAAATACAATTTCACAATTTTGGTTGTTACAACAGTTTCAAATATATAATAAATTGTGAAATTATACTATTTATTTTATTTAATTTGGCCCTTAAGTTTTAGGCTTTACTGGGCTCTTAATTAAAGTTAAAACTTGACTTTATAACTAGTTGTGATTAATATATAAACCATAAATTAGAATTAATTAACTAACGAAAATATCACGACCTAACCTAAACAATCGTTAGGTCAACTGTACACCCTTGACGATTGGTTAGATTAGATCGTGATATTTTCGTTAGTTAGCCTTATAAAGCTAAAGAAAGAAAGCTGGGGGCCCTGATCTTCAGGTGATCCAATTTATTTTTACATTTATAAATTTATTTGTAAAATTATTTATGAACAAGTAATAAACGGGTAATGTACATTTAATCCTAGATTAGACAAGCAATAAACAAGTAATGGAATAATGTATATTTAATCCTAGATTTTTATGAGTATTTCATTATTAATGGAGTTTTCAACAGGTTTTTAAATGAATTTACGTTCAAAATATTTTTTTTTATATTATTTAAACCATTCCATAGTTTCAATCCAATGAAAATGGGTAGTTTTTGAGATGAAGACAATCTAAATTGAGGTATAACATGTTTTGATCTAGTTGTAGTCCGATATGAGTGGATTTCTTAGTGAGTTACAAAATATTTCTTTAGCCACTGTAAGTTAATGATTTTGTTCTTACACTTGTAAATAAAAATAAAATGTGCCAATGTGATTACATTTTTGATCTTTAGTATGGGAGTTTCAGCTCTTTAAATAATACACATGAACGTAGGAACATTCTCCCACCCACCCTCTCTCTCTCTCCGGTTAACTGCCAGTTCCGGTCGGAACGGGAACTGCTTGGCGTCGATCTGAACGTGGGAGGGACGAACTATAGGTTAATCTTGGTGTACAGACCTCCGCATCTCCTCCTCGAGGAGGATACAGCCCTGTACACCGAACTCCGTAGCCTGCTAGGGGATAGGGTGTGTGTAGTTTTAGGAGACTTCAACTGTCGCGGCATAAAGTGGGAAGACAGGACTGCTGATGCTGAAGGGAGGAGGCTAGTTGACTTGGTTGATGAGAACTTCCTCACCCAGTGGGTCAATGAGCCTACACGAGGCGAAAGCGTTCTAGACTTAGTATTCACGACCGAAGACAACCTCGTCACTGGCCTCACCGTTCTCGAATCGTTGGGCGGCAGTGATCACGGTCTGATTAGGTTCCGTGTGTGTGTGTCCCTCGGGTGAACCGTAGTAACTCGAGAGGCAGTAAGCTCGATCTCCGGCGGGCGGACTCTGTTAGCCTCCGGGATAGCGTAGGTGAGATGGGGTTAGAGGTCGGCGGCGATATTGAGGGAGTGTGGAGTGCATTCCGGGACGAGTTTATGGTGATGCAGTCTGCTGCTATACCCTCAAAACCGGTCACCCCTGCTTCAACGCAGCCTAAGTGGTTCAGTCGTGACATCGCTTCGGCTATCGGAAGTAGGAAAGTAGCGTATAGGAGGGCGAAGGCCAATCGTTGCCATGAGAACACTGAAGCGTATGTCCGCCTGTGTAGGGAAGTGAAGGCGAAGGTTAGGCTAGCGAAACGTAACGAAGAACTACGGGTGGCAAGCCTCTGCAAGAGGAGCCCTAAGGAGTTCTTCAGTTATGTTAATAGTAGAAAGCCCATTGGAAGCAGCGTTCTGCGGACTTCCGACGTGGACATCGCTAATGTGTACTTTGCGAGTGTGTTCACCAGGGAGGACACCCGCGTCATCCCTGAGCCAGGCGTGAGGCACGAGGGTGCTGGCCTGGATAGTGTTCGATGTACCGCGACAGTCGTTGCCGATAGAATAGACAAACTGAGCGCATTTAAGGCTCCTGGGCCAGATCAGTTTCTCCCCAGAATGTTGCGGGAGGTGCGCGACCAGGTGGCTCCCCACCTGGCTACAGTCTTCAACAAATCGTTGGAGACGAGCCAGGTGCCTGGTGACTGGAGGGAAGCCAACGTGACCCCTATCTTTAAGAAAGGGGATCACGAAAGTCCAGGGAACTATCGTCCCATTAGTCTCACTTCGGTTGTAGGTAAATTATTAGAGGGGATAATAGCGGATAAGATCGTTGACCATTTGGATTCCTACAAGCTGCTTGGGGACTCCCAACATGGGTTTAGACGGCATAGGTCGTGTCTCACCAACTTGCTCGAGTTTTTCCATGTCATGTTGAGTGAGTACGATAAGAGTAGGCCGATTGATATACTTTATCTCGAATTCGAGAAAGCTTTTGATAAGGTACCTCACCGCCGGCTAATGGCGAAAGTGCGCGCGCTGGATATCGATGGGGAAGTAGATAGCTAGATTCGAAACTGACTGAAGAATAGGCGGCAGAGGGTTGTAACTAAAGGGGCAATCTCAGGTTGGGCCTCGATCACTAACGGGGCTCCTCAGGGTTCCGTTTTGGGGTCACTGTTGTTTATCATTTACATAAATGATAGCAACGCTGGCATCATCAGTAGGATGGGCAAATTCGCTGATGGCACCCTGCTTGGGGCCAATGTTGGGACGCCCGAAGCGATCGAGCAACTGCGTGCGGACCTAGGTAGGATAGGAGAGTGGTCCGAAAAATGGCAAATGCCGTTTAACTTGGGTAAATGCAAGGTGATGCACATTGGCTACGCCAATCCCAAGTCAGACTAGTAGATGTTGGGGAGTAATATTGAGGTCATTGATTTGGAAAATGACTTGGGTGTGCTAATTAGTAGCGATCTTAAAATTTACAAAACAGGTCGTAGAGGTGGAAAAGAAAGCCCAGAAGCTGCTGGTTAATATCAGGAGGCAATTTCGATTTCGGAACAAGGAGATTGTGCTCTCCCTGTACAATTCCCTGGTTCGGCCGCACCTGGAGTATGCTGTGCAGTTCTGGTCGCCCACCCTCAGGAAAGACTGAGAGGCTGGAGCGAGTGCAGGCGAGGGCCACAAAGTTAATCCTTTCCGTTAGGCATATGGGCTACAATCGACGCTTAAGTGCCCTGAATTTGTTTTCGCTGGAAACTCGGAGGCTGTGCGGTCAACTTAGCGAAGTTTTGAAGCTCTTACACGGTTTCGACGATGTCGATTTTAAAAGCATGTTTAGTTTAAATGATAACAACTCGCAACAATGGTTGGAAGTTGGATTTGAAACGGTTTAGCCCTAGTGTGTGTGGGAATTACAGTATCTATAACATCTGTGACACGTGGAACAGGCTACTTCAGAAGTTGTGAACAGTTCCTCTGTGGATCAGTTCAAGAAAAGGTTAGACTGGATCTTGCACACTCTTTGAGGGTATAGAATTTTCCCTGGCACCCGTTGCCATTCGTACCTCCTCGGTATGGGCCGCAAGGTCTTTTGAGGTACTTCTTGTCCTTGTAACTCCTTGTAACTATTTCTAAAAAAAATAAAGAAAATTAAATTTTCATGAATCGTTGCAAGGAAATGCCAACATGCAACTTCCTCATTCGTGTTTTCTTTCAATTATTCGTTTTAAATCTTAATATATGCACCCTTTGCCAATACATTTCAATACATTCAATTTGCTTCCACACGAATGACTACCTTAAAACCCTCTTTGTTCATCCGTTTATTTCCTGTTTCATTTAATACTTTGCTCTTCACTCAATTTCTCAATTTTGGGAACCTTTAAAGTATATACACGATATCAGAATGCCAACCTTTAACTCTATCTTCTTCTTATGGAGACGTGCGTCTTCAATCACGCACGTATTATGTTAGTTGTCTGGGGGTTTTTAGTACATCTCTTGGAGGGTTCTTTCCTCGATAGAATATCAATTATCTCCAGTAATTTGTGAGTGAGGTCTTGCTTTCAAACCTACTTCCCTTCCTCTCTCTACAACCAGGTCATAGGGATGGTCATAAATTGACAACACACGACTATGACCCGACTCTTTAAAGAGAGTCCAATCATTGCAGACGCTCACTAATAGTTATTAAAATGTTTAAAAAATGGGGTTGTTTAACCTCCTTCATAGCATCCAAAGTCATATGACGGAGAGGACTTAGAGCTTTACGTCGGATCGGAACTGTTACCCTACCAAGGGTGGGCCAGAGAATTTCCTTAATCGCTGGAATTTTAAGTCCATTCCGAAAATTGAACCCACAACTTTTAAATTTGCAGCCAAGCGCTTTACCACTATAGTAGATTACTTTGGCGAGTAGTTTGACTGAGAATCAGCATCAGCAACTACTTAACTACTACTGAGGTACTCGCCACTGATTAAGAACATGCGTAACTTTACAAAATCTCTTTTTTTTTTATAACAATATTTGAACTTTAATAAAAATAAACTTACGAATTGGAAAGTTTATCACTCGAAGGATGCCAGTTATTAATTTTCTTCAAAGGTTGAAAACATCTGTACTGTTTATCTATCGTTCCAAAGAGAAAGTTTTCATTAACTTGATTATATAAATTACGAGTTTATGAGCAATAAACAGCAGAACAATTTCGCAATAATACTCAAATGAAATTTAATATCACACTGAATTAAGCAAGAGGTTTTTATGCAATATATGCACCAAATGCTCGCAATAAGTTTATGGGAAAACAACTTCATATTAAGAAAAAACCTCTCTGGAACCTTCAGAATGAATTTTTATTCTCTGAAATTATTTTTGTATTTCAGCAAAAAATACTTTGCTTATTTTAAGATACAAAGATTATATATATATATATATATATATAGTCGTGTGCACTCCACATAACTTACCCGTGTTATCCCTGTGGGTACCTTTGTGATAGAGGAACGTCGGGCTGTTAATCCGAAGGTTCTGGATCGGAGTCTCGACTGTGACTTTCAGATTCCAACGATTTAGATCAGAGTCTTCCTTGCCAATGTAATAGATTTGAGAGATTCAGCAATCTTAAAGAGTACATAATTCCAGCAGTGTTTCAACTTCTGACGAAGGAACTAATGTAACTCAAAAGTTATTTATCACTGAAGTGACTTTTTGTATTAAAATTTGACGCCGATTTTACTCCAGATAAAAAAAAAAAAAGTAGGAAAAGTTCACGTTGATCGTAATACATTTTGCGATTGAGTAAAATTAATTAAAATTGAATGAAGGTAATTTCTTGAGAATAAATTCACAAAAAAAAAATTTTGTTACTGAAAATTTACTCGTGTGTTAATCCATCACATTCAAGCACACAACTTTCTAAAAGGCGCGCATATATATATATATATATACAGGGTGTCTCAGAAGTCGCGCACCATAGGCTTTATTCAGATTTACGAGGTTTGCAAGTCGAAGTGGTTTATAAGTGATGTTTAATTTATTAACAACACAAGCAGAGCCTTCGGCTCACTGCCCTACTGGGACTGCTTGTGCTTCGCAAACTCGCCTACGGCGAGGGCACCTTCGGTGCCTGGGTTACCCCTTTCGGGGGAAGTCATTCTCCCGCTTCCCCAAAAACCCCTCACCCCCTTTATGCAACTTGGGGGGCTAACCCCCTCCCACATCACCTCACCCCTTTATGCAACTTGGGGGCTAACCCCCTCCCACATCACCCCCACCCCCTCACCCATTAAGCCATTGTAGTCCAAATAAGTAATGGTAAATGAAAAACACACTAGTTTTTCTTTTTTCATGATGTTGGCCCGACGTGATTATATATATATATATATATATATATATATATATATATATATATATATATATATATCAGTGGCGGATGGTGACTGAATTGGGTGTGCGGAATATCATGGAGTAAAATTAATAACTTAAATTCATATTAACTTAGTTATTAATAAATCTTAATAGTAATATGGTAGGCATACTCAATCCACCTTCTCAATATTACACTAAACACTTGGAGAATTTAGGTGAACTGTAAAAAATCTAACACCAATTTCCTACGGGCTCCTTTAAGCATCGAACTTATTTACACAAACTCAAGTCTTCTTTTTGGAGAAAAATAGTGAGCAATAACGCTGAGAAGCCGTCTGACGCGGGCCAATGGCCATGGCAACATAGGCCCCGCCCACTTTACCATATATGGAAGGTGTTCTGTCCACAGACCGCACACTCTCCGCCCTGATCCCTTTTCCATTTGATTTGGCATGGGGTAAACAAATTTATATTCCCATAGTAGGGGAGAAGAATATAAATATATATATCGCCGCACCGCAAAACTGAAATTTTGTACCTCAAACAAGCTCTAGGGACGCTTCTATCGCTCAGTACCAAAATTTTACCGAATGGTTGTGAAGACAATCCGAACAACTGAATTGAAGTAGCTCATTTCTCATCTCGACTAGTGTAACAGTCGAGCGCGGAATTAAGGGTTAGGGCATCTTTTTCGTCTCGACTAAAGTTGAGAGAGGGAGACAAAGGGTTAATTAAATATTAATTTACAGAAAATCTATTGGGTGTGCGGCGCACACCTAGCACACCCTGAATATACGCCCCTGATATATATAAAAAATAATATATATATGCAGTGAGCCAGGAGTCCAGCCTCAGATAGAATACTTTTCAATTCCGTATAATTGTACAAAATGGGCAGGCTTTGAAATTTTGAATCCATTTACGGATGTCAATTTTCTCGCATAAACTACTATATGACATTGCGTAACATTCTGGTAGAGACGTTGGCACACTCCTATCAAATGTTCACATTTAATTCCTCAATGGTACGTACCCACGACTTAGCCTTGCATGCTCACGAATGGTTGTATAATACATCACAATACAGAAGGATAGAAGGTTGTGGCCCTGTTGAATAGTCTCCTAGTTTCCCGACCTTCTCACCACTGGACTTTTGCGTGTGACGTCACCCGAAGTCGGTGGTTTAAAAGTTACAACCATACAAAATTAAGGAACTGAATATGAATCGTCTAAACTCTAAAGCAATGGTTCTCAACCTGTTTTGTATGGTTACCCAAAACCAATTCTAACCCAGCCTCTATCTCAATCATTAGATATTATTTTTTATAACTCCTCCATTATCACAATATTATTTTTTATAATTTCTGGATCGCGTGTCATAATCCTGCAAAATAGTTGTCATTACCCCAGTTGGATAATTTACCCACCGGTTGAGAACCAATGGTCTAAAGGTGTGTGCTAACGTCTCTCTTAGAACGTTACGCAATTTCTGTAATACTTCACGTAAAAGACATGAAACAAGTAAACGCCTTTACGACCGGTACTTTTAACATTTCCAGAGTTAATAAAATAATAGAACATATGCGGTTAGACTTTCCCCCCGCCCCTCTCTCTCTCTCTCTCCCTCCCTCTCTAACACACACTTCACATTTAGCTTTCCAAAAGAATTTGGTACTGTTCACTTTATGGTCTTTTGTAGGAAACACGAAATAAATGCTTAATCTTTAAGACAAAGAACAACAATTAGTTCAGGGGTTTCAACTCAAAACTCAAATCACCTTCGGAAACAGATATTAAGGAGGTAATGGAAAAAGAATTCCTTTATATATATATATGAGAGAGAGAGAGAGAGAGAGAGAGAGAGAGAGAGAGAGAGAGAGAGAGAGAGAGAGAATAAAGGAAACTTTGAAGCAATCTCACTCTAAGTTATTTTTGTTATTAAATTTAATATATTTTTACATTTTTGGCAGTTTCCTGATAACTATATTAAAACTACAAAGTGGGAGAAACTTTAATACGTCAACGGAACATCATTACTCAAAAGCAGCAGACTTCATCTGACTTTGTCATGCAAACTTTAAGAATTCTACGTGATGCAAAATATATTTACTTCATTGCAGAAATGCTGCATCGCAAACCAAGATGGATCTCTGAGGATGGACTTCTTTATGAACGAAGTCGGATTTCATAATGAAACATTCTATTGTAATATATCCTGTTCACTGTGGCTATTTTAAAAGTGAACGTACATTTCACCCAATTCTGCTTTGTTTATATAAAGTATATAAACAATATACTCTAAGTCGATCGAAATAGATCAAAAGATCATCTAATATCTTGAACTGTAATCGGTGAAACAGAGGAGGGAGGAGTATTTGGGACGACGGATTCTGAGAATGGAAATTCCAGGCACGAGGAGAAGAGGTAGACCGAAGATGGGGTGGCGGGATAGACTGAAAGAAAGATACGAATGAAAAGGGACTGGAGGAAGAGGTTGCTCAAGACAGAAGTGAATGAAGAAGAAGGATCTGCAACAGCGACCCCACATTGAAATGGGCTAATAAGACTGCGGAAGAAGAAGAAGAAGAATCCGAGTGTGAAATTGCTATCGATAGACGCTTGAGCGAAAACTTTTGTATGGAACAGATTAAGTTGGAATCTACTTTAAATTTTTGAACGTGTTAATACAGCATAAAAAATATTTACAAGGAACAAATCCTGAATTCACTTCCTCAATTTTACGAATTCTTTAAAGGGAAGCCGAGAATCATCGTCGCGGCCGTTCTTTTTGCCCATTTCAAGTAACTTTTTTCCAGTTATTTTTTTTTAGTTTAGTAACACTAATTCCGACATTGACCAATTTCATTCCTTAAAAATGCGTAAAGTGAAGTCAAACGATGAATCAAAATTCAAATTATTTTTTCACCATTATCGAGCTTCACCAACCAATCTCAAAGTACAACATTTTCACACAAATTTCATGCAAATTCCATCTTTACACGCAATACATCAAAAAACCTTTTTTTCTCCTGAAAACGGACGATAAAAAATTATGTGGATGAACTGAAGATTCTCAGATGTCGTAAGTGACATTAAGATATATATTTTATTACGCAATACTTATCTAAACAAAAGATGATAAACTTTTTACAATTGAATTATATACAGTATATGCAGATTTGGACACCTCTACTTATTAAATACACTAATGGAAATTCAGCATACATAACTTCAGGAGGGATAAACCGACAAAGCTTTTACTTTAATAGAATATAAAAATACTTTTCGAAATAGGTACGAAAGTTGAGCCATTATACGAAGCCTTGCAGAATAAAATAAGCAGCCAGAAAAATTATCGAGAGAGCCAATTATACGTGTCAGACTTTTTTTATTCAGGTTACGAAAAGAACGAGTTTCTGAGATTTTTTCGCGTGTCGAAAGATATCTCAGGGATTGTGAAAAATACCTCGTACAGTTGACGTTCGTGATACTTTCCCATTTACCCTTGATCATGTCAACGGTCATTTAGAATGCGGTCAAAATGACAGGCAAATAACTAAAAATTCTGTCTGGCCTTTAAAATGGGAGAGTTCAAAACATACCACTATAACTTTCCATCAGACATAAACATGCCGCAAACCATGGACCACGAAGACCACCAGTTGTTACAGACGGAACACCGAGATTTTATTCGGCAAATGAGGGACATTGAATGCACAACGTGTGTAGGTATTGCAATAATGGTTGTTTGTAACAACGAAGCACTGAAGGTTACTTGAATATACCAATATATTAAAACGCGAGGCTCAGTGTAAACCTCTGCTTCTATCCCCAGCATAAAGAACCAAGATGATACACCGACGTGCGTGTTCTTCAATAAGTCCTAATCCAATCAATCCACTGTGAATACGCGAGAGGTATGAAGGAAGGTTAATCAAGCATTTCAGGAATCCCCTTTGAAGCCTACAATTCAACACGTTGCTTTTAATGTAATAGTATGGCATTATTCTGCCTGATATTTCATCGAGGAATCTTAATACTACTTAATACTAGACGTTCATTCTTGCATGAGAATCAACAATTCCCACTGTTACAAAAGGGTGTTTTGCACATAAATGTATATATACTGCAATAGGATTGCGAGATACAAATTATTCGAGGTAAGAAACAAAAAGGAGTTAAAAGGTCGTTTTAGGTACTTGGGAGCCTTGACACAACCTTGTCAAACACCTTTGGAAACGCGCTAATCGTCAGCTGCGATAACGAAGACCTCTTCTATCAACTGTCATACCTTCAAGGGAGAATTTAACTACTTCTGCAAAAATCGTGGCTTTGAAGACCATAAAACACAACAACTCATTATTTCCATGTGAAGACGTGTCCCAGTCCTTTATGAGACTCATGGACAAACTACGAGATTTTAATTAACAATTTTTCCATTTTATCTACATTTTAAAAAAGTGTTTTCACCCTCTTTCAAGGGAGGGTCATTTTATTCCGGCCGAACCCTATATTACTCTACCTGTATACGATACACGAGAGAGAGGAGACAGACAGAGATCGAGTTATTAAAAAAAAGTTTTCTTCAGGCACATTTTACCCACATTTTACCCTTTTCTTTTTGACTTCTAAGCCACTTACAACAATCTCATACACATTTTTAATTTAGAATTAAATTTTAAATTGGCAAACTTTTAATATATATTTTTTAATGCTTACATACATAAGCTAGCGTTTATTTACTAAATATATACATACAGTATATATATATATATATATATATATATATATATACACAATTAAAGCAAGGACTGTGATCAAACGTCATCAAAAGATAAAAACAAAAGCCAAAAGCTGAAAAAAAAAAAATTTAAATGTATACACAAAAGTTCGCAGTTGAATGTACAATAAAGTTCAAAAACAGAAAATCAATAGGTCACAGAAAGAATTCCATTAGAAAGGGACAAATATTCTTCAAAAGATCTTTAGCAAATTATTTTGTAAATTGTATTCGAGAAATCCTGTTTTAAATCGAATCGAAAGACAAAAGACAAAAAAAAGTGTCAGTAAAGTCACAAAAAGAATATAATTTCAAATAATATTCAATAGATTATTATTAGCAAATTACTTCATAAGCTGTATTCCAACAATTCAGGTACAAAATTAGTTTAATTTTGAGATATATTTTTCAAAGGCGACGATGTTCATTCTGTTGATTACTTCTTCCCACTCAGTGTCATTCCAGCTCCTACGATCCGCGGTTCAGAATGCACGAAATGAAAAATCCACATTTGAGTATGGTTTCTTGATCTGAAAAAGAATGTCACTCTTCTGTTTGATTTGTGCTAAATGCGCCAAATGAGAGTTGCTAATATTTGCTAACCTAATTGTTTAACCTAACCTAACTTCGCATTAGCGTAGCATATCTTAATTTAACAAAATTAACTTAGGGAACCTACAGCTTTATGTGGAATCTGAACCAGGAGTCGCTACATAATCTAGACACAGAGGACGGTCCCCCATCCAACTACTTTCCAGATCCAATGTCACTGTGTTGTCAGTGAGAGAACGCTCGGGAGTCAAAACCACCAAGTAAGCCTACAAACCGAGGTCATAGGGTAGTTCGTTGGAGGTGGAGTTGGATATGGTGATGTTCCATATTAATTGTAAATGTAGTTTGAGGCGCTGGTCGGGTCTGTATCAGAGCATTGGGAGTTTTCAAATAACTTTTTTTACTAGTTCCTTTTTATTTACGTTTTTTTAATAGATGGGAACTCTCGTGGGGGTAAATGACCTTCGAATAGCTTCATTAAAGTATTTTGGGAAGCCACTGCTATTGCTTTTTTTTTTCTTTTTTTATGCTTCCCTTTTTCGTTCATTATTAAAAGGGAGTTGCTTGAGGAGGGTTAGTTAGCGACACAGTAGTAGTAGTAGTAGTAGTAGTAGTAGTAGTGTTCTTTTTGTCAATAAATGTAGTACGAAGGGATGGTCGGGTCTGGTCAGAGCACGAAGTTCTCAGATGATACCCCCATTGGCAGAGAAGGGAAGCTTGATGGGGTCTCTCGCAGCCAAAACCTCCGAATAGGTGTTTTCATTTCTAGGGATGCTACTTGTTAGTGGTAGGATTGTTAGTACTTTTTAGGTAAATACAAACATTCTCCAGTTAACTAAGTTAGATATGCCGCGATTTACCTAAAAAGTTAGCTAAGTCTATATTATAGACGTAGCGATGTTCCCCTTTGCAATAAATGTAGTAGGAGGCGCTGGTCGGATTTGGTTTCAGAGCACTGGAAACTCTCAAATGATGAGTAGCTTGATGAGAACTCTCAGGAGTCAAAATCTCTGAATAGACATGCTCATCTTTAGGGAAGCTACTTATTAGAGTAGAACTTTTGTTTCAAATAGCGTGTACCGAAAATTCGTAATATACATATATACTGTCAGGGGAATTCTTAAATTGGGGGTGCTAAGCCAGCTGGAGGTACCTCTGGATCAGTGTTTCCTTATCTAAATAATTCCTATGCGAAGGACGCACTATAAATTACGATATAATAAATCTCCTTAAAATTGGGGAGGGGGAATCCCATATTGATGTACACTTCGTGAGAATTCTTAAATGGGGTATGCCAACCGGCTTGAAGTACCTCTGGATCAGTGCTCCCTTATCTAACCAATTCCAGTGCAAAAGATAATAATATAAACGGTCGATTTTCAAAAGTCTCTCAGCACGGTCGCTTGACACTCGCATCGAAGAATCGTGAAATGATGACTTCTTGTACATGATGAACAAATAACAAATTCCTTGAAAAAATGGATGGTGTAGATTAGGTTTAGTTGTTTAGTGTTCGTGCTATCCTTTATTTTCCACTGCCCTCTAATACGTAATTGGGTACACGAGATAACTGTACGCAGGGTGTGAATGAACTCAAACTATTCTTGTCATTATACTTTTTTTCCTACTTTCCTATAAATCTTCTTTCACCACTATTTTCTCTCAGCAGTGGCTGGCGGAGGAGGGAGAGCCTTGTCTGGTCTATATTTTACTATTACTTTTACTATTACTATCACTATTATTCCTATGTGAAAGCTTTACAAGTCTATAAGAGTAAACATGGTAAAGTTTACAATATTTTTTCCTTTTCTTTTGATTTTTCCTTTATTTTCTTTGCTTCCTTCTCTGTGTGTGTCTGTATGTCTCTGTGTGCGTCTCTCTCTCTCTCTATATATATATATATATATATATATGTACACGTTTATGAAGGAAGTTTATTTCTGAGAGGCATTTCGGGTTTAATACGAGTCGTAAGGGCAACTTAGTCCGTATGATTTTCCAGAGTTTGAGCATCTGAAATGGTTAAATCTGGTTTATGGAAAGCAATTGTTTGTTTTATCTGACTTTCATCATTTTACTTCCAAATCGTTCGGAGGATTTCCTTTATACTCGAGTAGCTCCTTTATGATGAAACATTAGCGAATAAGAATAGCAGTGGACATAGCTTTAGGAACTGACAAATGTTGGATTATAGAATAAATACGATTTATATATATATATATATAACTTTTGTCCTACACGGAAAACAGCTACTACTTTGTTGTAGTTGATGATGTTATGGGTTTAATTTAGGTTAGGTTAGGTTAAGTTAACGTAACTTAAGATAAAAAAAACAAACGACTGGGTGCGCGAAATCCTGAAGTAGCATGTAGTTGTGATTTGATTCCAGGTTCTTTAACTAAAATCCTGACGCGGGTGAAATTCGAAAAAATAATCGCTATATATGGTAAAAAATCGCATTCTCAACTTTTTAATGGAACCCCTCCCTACCTTAACGCAAACGTAAGTATTTAAAAATTTAAAAAAATAAAAGACATCACATGTAGGAGCTAATGCAACTTTAATGACCACCAATGAAAATGTAGGCGGAATTTGGTGATTCAGGAATAAATAAAATAAATTATATATATATATATATATATATATATATATATATATATATATAACACAGACCGTGCATGGAACAAGGAACTCTTCTGGAAAATTAAATCCACTATAGTCCGAATAAGTAATGGTAAATGACAAATACCATAGTTTTTCTTTTTCATGATGCTAGCACGGTCTGTGTTTAACATATAAGTTTCTCAGGGGACCATTCTGAGTTTGTGTATATATATGTATATATATATATACACACACACACACACACACACACACCTTTGGTTTGCTTCCCCCCGAATTGTTCATTCTCACGAAGGTCAAGCTTTTCACTTCACCTTAAACCTACAATTTAACGTGGAACAGGGTACCCATTTATCTACCAACCACTTTTTTTTTAATCGTGTGAAAGGATGAACAGCTGGATTTTACTACGCACCGGCTGCCGTCACCGGGTCTCGATCCGGGGGCCGATGGATTCGTAGTCAGCGACGCTAACCTCTACGCCACCGAGGCGTATATATATATATATATATATTATATATATATATAATATTATCAGGCAAACTTTATTTAAGTGCGCCGCCAACTTTTTAATTTGAAAAGAAGTTAAAGCGAGTAACGCCAAACGCATTCTAACCAGGCAGACTGAAAGCTCTGGAAAAAGGGTGATTTTTGTTCACTTCCATCTTTTTATCACCTCAGATTTGGATTTAGGATTCAGATATGAACTACGAGTTACTCCCCCCCCCTCCCCACAACTCTTTCCGATTGGAGATAGTTTAGCCGCGTTCCTGTAGGCCTACAGGAAAATAAAGGAAACTTCCATTACCTATATATTTCAGAGGGAAAGTATAAAATATTGAATGGGAGAGAAATAAAATCTGTTATTCATAGTTGTTGTTGTTGTTGTTGTTGTTTGAACCAGGTAGGGCTGTTTTTTTGACAATCTTTATCAAAACGTTTTTGTTAAGCGTTTAGCTTAAACGTTTATATTAACGTTTATATAAAATATTAAACTGCCTTATTAAAGCATTATCGAAACGTTTCTAAGCTTTTATCAAAACATTTACCTGAACGACATATATATATATATATATAATATATATATATATATATATATATACACACACACACACATTTCAACTGCAAAGAACACGCAGTATAATTAACGTAAAGAACGACGCTTGTATAGGAGAACATTCCGCGCAAGATGAGGAGGGAGAACGAACAAATGAAAAAATGAGGTAACCACCCGTGAATCGAACTCGTGTTCTTTGCAGTTGAAATGTTATATAGGTGCGGCATCGGGAGGTGCCCCCCTCGGGGCATTGGTTTCTGCGCGTATGTAGGAGAATTACGACTTCTGATCGAGTGAGAACCATGGTGTAGTGGTTATCATATCTGACCGGCAATCGGAAGATCCCGGGTTCGATTCCCGGGTGGTTACCTCATTTTTTCATTTGTTCGTTCTCCCTCCTCATCTTGCGCGGAATGTTCTCCTATACAAGCGTCGTTCTTTACGTTAATATATATGTATATATATTGGCGTTCATAAGTATTCGTACAGAGAAATATTTCAGTTATATTCGTACTTATCTTTTGTACCATTCATATGATAGTTATCCGAAGTTTACAGTTCGTTTGAAAAAATTTAACAAATAAAAAAATAAGTTCAATTCTAACATATAATGTAAAATATCAAAGACTTTGATGATAATGAATAGGAGTTGGGCCAATGCTGTTCCTTGTGGTGCTGAGCTACGTCTTTGAGAAACAGATACTGAAGTAACAGACAACAGTATGGTAATATCCTTTACGGACGATACAAAAATCAGCAGAAAAATCAATGCAGAAGAGGTGGAGGACCCACAGAGGGGGACAAACAGAAGATACTGTACAAATGGTCAGAAGACAACAACATGAAATTTAACAAAAACAGACAGCACATTATTCCCCAGATAGACGAGAAATTCAGAGAAGCAAGAAAACAATAGAGTAGAGGTTATAATGACCGACGATGTGAAACTTGAGACAAAATCAGATAGCGATAAACAAAGCAGAGAGAGTTTCGGAACAGGTACTGAGAACCTTTAAAAGAAGGGACAAGAGAGTAATGATTTCACTGCTGAAACCACTCATCGTACAAAAATTGAATACTGCTCAGTCTTGACGTCTCAATATAGTATAGAAAGAAGAAATTGATAAACTAGAAGAAATTCAAAGAAATTTCACAGCCAAGATTGATGGTTGCAGAGAACTCAAGTACCCCTGATCCAGCAACATATTAGATTTGTTTATAAAAAACGTCTGAACAGGTACAGTAGTTAGAACAACGTGAAAAAAGTGTTAGCAGCTGACGAGGAAGCTTCTAAACAGTGGCTGCATCCTCCAGCGCAGGACACGTTAACGCGAAGAAGCGACGTCAAACCAAAACATCAACGCGCTGGTGGCCAAACTTCCTCAAATCTTCGTGCAGCGGGCTGTCTACGGTTGGCTAGACTGGCAGTCGACGGCCTGTTGCGTGGCACGGTCAGAGTGCCGATCGGCTCCCGGGGCCGGACCTATTCTCAGCGTGCTATTTTTTCAATTACAGGGAACAATTGCGTGCTCCCCGAACTACTCTTACTCTCTGGCGACATTAAGACTAATCCAGGCCCCACTACAACTTACACATGTCACCATACACAAAGACATAGACACAATAGCACCATGAGACACATACAGAAGTATAATATTAACATATTACAGTACAACGTAGATGGCCTCACAAACAAAATCATGCAGCTTAGGGAATTCGTACACAAACAAAACATTCACATAGCACTTATACAAGAAACAAAACTAAAACGCACACACAAAACACCCACCATCCCTGACTTCACGGCGATCCGTCAAGATCGTACTGGGGTAACGGGGGTGGACTCATCACTTACATACGTAAAAGCATTAGCTACACTGATGCTACCCAAAACATTACAAACACAATCCAAGCAGATAACACGATAGAAATACAGGCAGTTAACATTAAAACACGCGCAAAACACAACACCACACTAATCAACATTTACATCCCACCAGATAGTTCACCTCAGGTGCCAGCCAATTACAATCCACAGTTACACAATCTTGCCTCTCTCACTAATGTCATCTTAGGAGGAGACTTCAACGCCAAAGACACTAGTTGGTACCTGCACAACCAAAACAACACCAGAGGCGCCAACATAGCCACACAACTAAACAGCCTCTTCATTCTTAACAATACAGAAGAACATACACACATACCACATCAGCAGGATACTCAAACTCCTCCCCAGACATAACGTTCTGTTCCCCCTCACTAGCAACACATACACAATGGAGAACAGAAAAACAACTGTCATCAGACCACCTGCCCATCATCATTACAACACATTCTACACTCTGCCCCAACAGCCTTAGGCACACTTACAGAAATTACAAGAAAGCTGATTGGGAACAGTTCAAAATACAGACTGTGGAACAATTCACCACATTAAACAGCACACCCATCATAAACATCGATACAACACTCAAGACATTTAATCAGATTATCAATAATGCAAACAAATACATACCCAAGGGCAACATTAGGAAATACAACCCAAATTACACTAGAGAAATAGCCCACCTCATAAGGCAACGTAACAACCTCAAATATAACACACAAACACCACACACAGAAGCCATAAAACAGCAGATACAACAGCTCAACACAGAAATAAACAACAAACTCAAAGAAAAACAAACAGAAACATTCAGGGAATTCATAACAACACTAAACCACTCCACAGATACATACAGGCTATACAAGACTATAAACAGCATTACCCACTCTAACAGCGGCATTCACACCTCACACGCGGCTATCTGTCGCAGCCAAATAATATCCCAACATACACACAACAAGCTAACATTCTAGTTAATCACTACGCAAAGATAAGTCACTTAAACAGAGACAACAACCAGAAACATGCAGACAGACAAACAGCCAGACACAAGAAAACCTACAGACTCGACATGACCATTACACCCTTCAATACAGACCAGACCACCAAGATCATCAAAACATTAAGAATTCGAAGGCTACTGGACCAGACAACATATCTAACATACACCTTAAACACTTGGGCCCACAAGGAATATTAGCTCTCACAAATATCAGCACATATTCATACCAACACTGTATTATTCCTGACATATGGAAACAAGGTAAAATTATTACACTACTCAAACCAAACAAAATCCAACAGAACCAGCTTCCTATAGACCCATTACTTTACTATGCACACCTTCCAAAGTAACAGAAAGACTAATCTTACAAATCACCAACCCACACATACCACTATCGCCTACTCAACATGGATTCAGACCTCACCACTCAACCACGACATTACTCACTAACCTCACGCAGCACATCATGGATGGCATCAACTCCAGAAGACCAGCTCAACGTACACTATTAGCAACAATAGACATTAGTAAAGCATTTGATGCTATCCCACGCTTCCCTCTCATAAACAAAATACTCAACACAAACATGCACAATAACACCAAAAGGTGGCTGAGCAACTATCTCTCAGGAAGATACTCACATGTCACATTTAATGGCAAGTCATCCAAAAACAAGCTTTTTCCGAACGGGGTCCCTCAAGGCTCTGTTCTCTCACCAACACTTCAACTTATACATGCATGACATTCCAACACCCATAGATAACAAGCTTACCTTATCATCATATGCAGATGATATCACTCTAACATCCACCCACAACAACATCGACACCGCTACAAATAACCTACAAACATACATAAACAGTATACAAGACTGGCTCACACACAATAGACTCAAAGTAGCGCCCACAAAATCAACCATCACCTTGCTTACAAGCAACACAAAAGAACACCAGGTAATTCCACAGCTTACACTAAACAACATCAACATTCCACACACTCACAGAACCAAAATACTTGGTGTCACATACAACACATCATTATCTTTTGCAAACCACATTCAGGACATTAAAACCAAATGTACGTCAAGACTTAACACGCTTAGGGTACTAACAGGCACAAACTTTGGACACCAGCAGGAAACAACATCACTCATATACAAACAATATATTCGCTCAGTTATGGACTATGCTAGCCCATGCTGGGCACCCATTATCTCAAACACACACATAAACACCTTACAAACAATACAAAACAACGCACTTCGTATCATTACAGGATGCACTCAAACAACACCAATAGAACACCTGCACACAGAAACAAAAATACTAAAAGTTAGGGAACATTTAGACATGAGGGGAACACAATTCATGGCAGCAGCGACAATTAACCCACAACAACCTTGCCACTACATGTACAATCATGCACTAACACCTCGCACCATTAAGGTAACACCAGAGAGATATTATAACGAAATACTCCATTCCATACCACGCCCCACAGACATCACACAGTACAGAAAACACATACACACACATCTAACCCACAAAGCACTGACACGACTCGGTCCGAATGCGGTCCTAGGTGCGAAGCCGCCACCCATTAACAGGTCAGAGATCAGCCTGAGCAGATCGGATCGAGTTAACTTAGCACGATTCCGATGTGGACATCACCCAAACTTACGGACATATAAACACAGACTAGACAACTCCATAGACGACACCTGCCACCTGTGCCAAGACACACCACAAACAATTGAACACATTATGACGGACTGTACCGCTTACTAACACACAAACAACGAACACAACACAACATCACTAGTGCGCTGAACCTCTGGTCCACTCCGGAGAGGGCGATCGGTTACCTGCGTGCCGCCGGCTTGCTCGATCAGGGTGGGCTGATCGGCTAAACAACAACAACAACAACTGGGGAAAGACTTCGTAAATTAAATCTATAATCACTGGAAAGAAGGAGAGAGAAATACACCGTAATTTACACGTAGAAAATAATAGAAAAACTGGTACCTAACCTCAAGCTGAACCTAGTACTCGCCCAAACAACAGTGAAAAATAGGAAAGGTAGAATGTGTAATGTTCCCAAACTAAAGGCCAGAAAAGGAACACCCTCAACTCTAAAATAAAATAGCTTGGTTGTCATAGGGCCAAGACTATTCACCCAGCTTCCGAAGGAGATCAAGAACATCACTGGTGTTAACGTGGAATTCTTCAAAAGAAGACTAGATGCCCAGCTTATGATGGCCCAGATGAGCCGGTTGTGCCTGGCTATGTGGGATGGAAATCGCAAGAAAGCAACTGGCTCTTCCACCAGAGCAGGCCTAGAGGTGGGGCCACCAGCTTGACCTTCATGTGAATAAAAACTAACACGGAACTACTACAGGGTGTATATACATATAATAATAATAATAATAATAATAATAAATAATAATAAGCGTTTATATCAGCAAATAAGCGTTTATATCAGCATTTATCTGAGCATTTATCTAAACGCTCATAAACGTTCATATGAAGAACCACTTCTGACTGGCAAGTCCTAAATGGAAGGAAAAGACAAAATAAACCAAAATCGTCTTTCCGCGAAATGTTACGAATTCGCCATCTTGAAATGCATTCGGCATTATCCGATTAATTTCTTCTTTCACTCCCCTCATCTTGAGGAGGCAGTTGCTTTTATTTAAACGTTTCAACTTAAATAAAATACATTTATGTCTAGTTTATGGCTTTCATAAATATATATATATATATATATATATATATATATTATATATATATACACACACACACACATTTCAACTGCAAACAACACACAGTATAATTAATGTAAAGAACGACGCTTGTATAGAAGAACGTTCCCCACAAGATGAGGAGGGAGAACGAACAAATGAAAAATGAGGTAACCACCCGGGAATCGACCCCGGGATCTTCCGATTGCCGGTCAGATATGCTATCCACTACGCCTCGGTGGTGTACTATGCGCCTTGGTGGTAGTGTGGTTAGCATCGCTGACTACGAATGCACCGGCCTCGAGTTCAATTCCAGGTGGTGGCAGGTGGCGCTCAGTTCACCCAGCTGTTCATCCTTTCGTTAAAAACTATTGGTTGGTAGATAAATAAGTACCCTGGGTAGCCTAATGGTTTTAGGACGCTGGGATGCTGACTGGGAGGTCGTGAGATCTAGTCCAGAGAAGGACTTCCGTAATTTTTGACCACCAGTGGTGGGTCGTGGTTCGGATTTCACGTCAAGCTGTGGAACTATGTTGAGTCAACAAGCTTAACCTTGGTCCTGATGACAATTCGGGTGAAAGGAAACCCAAAGTGTGTATATATATATATATAATATATATATATATATATAAGCATAAAAAAGATGATCAACGCCCACGTCAACATCAAGAATATTTTAATATCAGACGTTTCGGAAGTCAAACTGCGACGATACCGAGTAGATGATATACGATTAGCCAAATATCTTAGTTTATACAGTGGTGCTATCTAGTGCACGACTCTTCTATGTGCGTATAGCGTAAGTAAAAAGCTAGTTTATATATTCTCCTCCTTTCCTGTAAAATTTCCTTGACTACTTTACCATGGTCAAGATATTTTCCTCAACCTTTTTCCGTACCCGTCTCTGGCAGAGAGGGAGCGGAGGGTGGGAAGAGAGCGTTATACCTTTCTACTACTAATAGAATAATTTTAAAAAAATAAACAAGAACCTTCCCGAGTGGACCGAAAAACCAACCAACCAACTCACTCAATAATTTATATATATATATATATATATATAATATATATATATATATATATATATATATATAGGCCCTCTCAGAGGTCCAGAGAGGCCTGGACCACTTCCAGCCTTTGAGGCCCATCGCTAAACCCAATTATTATTTTCACTGCAAAACATTATATTCAAACCTGAAAGTTTCTAAATTTGAGGCCCCCCTTAAGCTTGAGGCCCAGGCCAAATGGCCCTCCTAGCCCTCGCTCTGATAGGCCCTGTATATATATATATATATATATATATATATATATAAAATTATTGTAAAGAAATCATTATTATTAATTGTTTCTTTCTCTTTTAAGGTCTCAAATAACAAGCGAGTCATTTAAAATTTCAGCTTTATTGAAAGTCAAACTAAAAGGATTTGTAGTTGATAATGGAACGATATAAATGTATGCATGGAAGAGACTTGGTTTAATACGAGCAACATACAACAATACAAATAAAAAGTTACAAATTGTTTGAAAAAGAAATGCATAAAGGTTCTCTTCCCCCCACCCCCCGACACTCGTGTAGGAGGAACTTGGATTTACAATAGACAAATATACTTTCATGAAGTTTTATTTTGAGGGATAAAATATAAAAGGTGTTTATAAAAGTTTCTATCTATTTCAGTGAAAACGTAGCAAAAAGGGTAAAATTCAATAACAATATAATAGAAGGCATACATTTAATGAGTACTTAAGAGTATGATTCTACATGAGCACCATCAGTATCTCTGTAGAGTTCGAATCTGTCAGCAGCATTGCGGAACACATTTTGGAGCATGATAGGGGTTATTTTTGTAACTGCTGTTACGATACGAGCACGTAAATCTTGCAGATCTGTAACCTTCGTTTGAAAGAAGTTTGATTTGATAAAGCCCCAAGGAAAGAAATCCAAGGGCGTTAGGTCAGGAGATCGAGCCGCCCAAGGCCTGTTGCCTCCACGTCCGATCCACCGATTTGGAAATAGTTTTGGAAATCGTTCATTTAGGTGCTCCCTAACAATGTTTGCGTAATGACAAGGTGTCCCATCTTGTTGAAAGACGACGGTGTTTAAAATGCCATCTGAATGAAGCTGGGACATTTACGTGCTCGTATCGTAATAGCAGTTACAAAAATAAGCCCCGTCATGCTCCTAAATGTGTACTGGAATACTGCTGACAGATTCGAACTCTGTAGAGATACTGATGGTGGTCATGGAGAATCATATGCTTAAGTATTCATTAAATGTATGCCTTCTATTATATTGTTATTGAATTTTACCCTTTTCGCTACGTTTTCACTGAAATAGAGGGGGACTTTATAAACTCTCTTTATAAGTTACGTTTGGAAAATTATTGAAACAATAAAAATCACTATCTTTAAGAATTAATTGAATTACTGAAACTAAGTACTTTGCTTGAGATGTAATTCAATTAAAGTTAGTTCACGATACTACTGTAATTGAATTACTTTGGATGTAATATATATAAACTTCAGTAATGGCAATGATTTTCATGAGCAAATTCTCTCTCTACTATTATAATTAGAGAATTCTGAAGCTTTATTTTGGCTCTCTCCTTCTCCTCCTCCTCCTCCTCCTCCTCCTATCGAAGGGGGCGCATTTTTATGGGTGCTCGCCCTTGGCCCCTCCTTTCTGCATAAATAAAAAGGATCCCAATGACGAACTGAAATGTAGTCCGTTCACATTTTACTTTATAATCACGCTGTAAATTTAAAAGGATTCCAACTCTTTAATGTAAAGGTGTGATGTAATACAATACGTGTATATAATGGCACATAGTATAAGTAATTAAACCCGGAAGGTATCTTTGCAATTTAATATGCTTTACTCCAAAACATGTACACTCAAATTACTGTTACGACAAACTCCTGCATAACAATTCCGAAATTTGGCGTCAGTACCTGTGACGTAACTTACGTGTAACTTTACTGAACGTAATGTTCCTCGTAATATTGGCGGTTTTTTTTTTCAGTAACTTTCATGTGATTTTTGCATGTGTAACTTTCTCGCGACAAACATGTACTTTAAACACTATGAAGGTTTAACATCTGATATATAAAGTTGCATTATGGTCTACATATGACAAAGTAAATTAAAGAAAAAATTTAAATTTACAATTTTTTTGCGTTCGAAACAGCAAATAGATTTTTCCGAAAAAATCTTCATAAAAATATCGATAAGAAACTTGGGATCACCTGAAGATCAGGGCCTCCAGCTTTCCTTCCTTAGTTTTATAAGGCTAACTAACGAAAATATCACGACTTAACCTAACCAATCGTTAGGTCAAATGTACGCCCTTGACGATTGGTTTGGTTAAGTCGTGATATTTTCATTAGTTAGCCTTATAAGGCTAACTAACGAAGGCTGGGGGCTCTGATCTCCAGGTGATCCGAAACTTGCATTACTAAATTCAACAGCAGCACATCAGACATTTTCGAACTTAAGTCAAAGGAACTGCGACCATGCCAAGGTATATTAATTCAGAGTCACATGAACTACCTTAAACCAGGCTAATGCGCATGCGCGGACAGAGCATATTTCAAACATTTTCATTCACAATAAAGACAATACACATCCTTCGTTCATAGAAAAAATTATACCATGTAATGAATAGTGAAAAATATTTGATGTATTCTTCAACGCGTCTGTTATTTATGTCTTACGTCAAGAAGTAAACATGTTTGTAATTACATTTAATTGTAAAACATAAGTATGAAAGTGTGTTTATAATTACCTTATTTTAATCACACACTCAGGTTTATGTGTGCTACACTGCACAGATTATATGCCTCACACAAGGTATGGGACTTTGCAGGTAATACGGATCACCTGAAGATCAGGGCCCCAGCCTTCTTTAGTTAGGCTTATAAGGCTAACTAACGAAGGCAGGGGCCCTATCTTCAGGTGATCCGGTAATACTCGTATTTACCTGGAATAATCCATATAGTTTCCATTGTTAAAAATGTTACCTCTAAGTTACGCAGTTAACAGAAAAACAATCAACAAAAAGTTAATAGGGGATAAGGGTCTTACTTTTCAACAAATATCACAGAACAAAATCGCCGAAGTCTTACTTTTGTTAAAGCTGAAAAAGTTTGGGATAACCTGAAGATCAGGACCCCCAGCCTTCGTTAATTAGCTTTATAAGGCTAACTAACGAAAATATCACGACTTAACCTAACTAATCGTCAAGCGCGTACAGTTGACCTCACGATTGGTTAGGTTAAGTCGTGATATTTTCATTAGTTAGCCTTATAAGGCTAACTAAAGAAGGCTAGGGGCCCTGATCTTCAGGTGATTCAAAGTTTGTTACATACGGGTTACTTAAAAATGGGTAATCAGCAGTGGCGACTCGTGGTATAAATGTATGGGGTGCGATTTCATAAAATTTATAATTTTTAGAATTCTAGTACATAAACAATCACATGGTGCTTCCGTACGGTACTTATATGTCAAAAGAAGCCATAAATTTGTATTAAAAAATATTTTAATAAAATATAAAAATAATTGTTGAATAAATTTGACTATAATAAATTTGACTATAATAAATTTGACTATAATAATGTACCACTGTACGACAACACGGACTCACAATAGGTTAGTGCGAATCCAACTGCCGCTCACAAGAGTACTATACTTGTATTAACATATGCGGCTATGCCAGACGTACAATTCTAGTTAATTACAAATAAGTAATAATTTTAATAAAATACATATAAATGGCTTATATCATTATTACTGAAGTAACTATTAGTAAAAATAAAGTTATTATAAAAAAAATTCGCGATTGTACTTATATTTTCATTACAACAGTACAATATAATTTATATTTACTTGAGCGAAAAATCTATCGCTCCATTTGGCTGCAATATTATTTTGTATTCAAACAGCGGTACGCTGTTTGAAGCTATGCTATAAGTTTAGAATATTATGTACTATATGAAGGCTTACTCAAAATGCCTCATGAATCATGATATGCCACATGAATTTTTAAAATATATTTCAAGAATATTTATTTTAATATCTTAAAATTAATATATTTTTTATCTGTTAAATTAATATTTATCGTTTCAAGCAAGGGGGAGCGACCGCTCCATCGCTCCTATACGCCAGTCGCCACTGGTAATCAGTATATGTAACTTATATGTAAAAAATTTTAAGTGTGATATGTTGAAAACAGTCTTAAATCCATATATACGCAATAAATTCACTTAAATTGCAAAAATGCAAATTTTCAATTAAAAAAAAATTGATCATGCTGACGACAAATTACAAAAGCTTTCCGAGTCTCATATTTCCAATAAATTTGTTAAATTGAGGGGAAAAAAAAAACCCACTTCAATTTTCAAAAAATTTGTTAAGTTAAAAGTTTAAGTAAAAAGCTAAAAAATATACAATAACGAGTGGCTCCTTTCCAATTTAAAGCATTTTCCTTCAACTTCAACAACAACAACAAAAAAAGATAGTTCACTTCGACCTTCAGTCAACGAACAACAAAAAATATCTAAAACTCCTATTCCCCTTGGAGCAAACTCCGAGAGTCGACGGAGTCCGAGCATATAACATAATAAATGGTCAGACCAAATCAAATCACGACTGCAGCAAACTTCGAACATGAGACGTCCACGTTCGTAGTAGTTTAGTCTCCAACCAACCAAGAATAAATTAGGACGATTTTCTCGGAATAACTACAAAATGGTTAATCTTTCTAAAAAGAAATACTTGTTACATAAGTAAGAAAAAGAGATTGGTAGAAGTTGGTTTTATCCGTCCCATTGGAATTGGAACTTCGTCCACAGCCGAGAAAAATGAAAAAAAAATGAAAATACTTGAACCTCTGAAATCACTGAAATATATACTCTGCAATGGACTAATGAAAAAAATAGACTTTCAACAGCTAATGCGCTTTGGAATTTTACGAAAACAAGTTTACACTGATTAAAAGCGAAATATCCACAGAAGACTTCAAAATATTTTTTTTTTCAACGACTTTCAAATTTAATTTTTTCGCCCTTTGATATACAGTATATAAATCGGTATATCTTTATTCGAATTAAACATGTTCACAGATTGAATGTATGTGTATATATATATATATATATATATATATATACAGGATGGGAGAAAAGCCTTTAAGGATTTTATACATACAAATAATTTGTTAATATATAAATTCCAGTGATATCACTGTAATGTATGCGATACTTTTCAAAGCAACTATACAAGGCCAGGAATGACCTTAGGCTAGAACAGGAAGGCCCTAGGCTCTAGCCCCCAGTCAGCGACATGTCAGTAAGGATAGAATACAGCAATGGAAAGAAAAAGTGTATCTTGTATCGTGGGCTATTTCTTATTATAATTGTGAAGAAAGTTTGCGTTTATTTCAAGAAAATATAATAAACGACCACCAAATGCAACCACTCTTCGATACTGGAAGCTCAAACTTTTGGAAACGGGGAACCTGGTAAAAGATAGTCCAAGAAACGGAAGGCCAGTAACGGCGACAGGAGACAACAACAACAAACAAAATGTCCTCGCCACTTTTCAAGTCTATCCAACAACTTCAACGAGAAAAGTAGCACAGGAATTGGTATTTGTGATACAAATTTTCAGTAGCAAAAATATTGAAATCACGGGGGTACCATGATTACAAACCCATTTACTCTCAGCTCATATACGACGATGATTCTGATCGATGGCTGCAGCTTGCTGAAACAATGAGGAAAGTTGAACAGTGATCCAGATTTCCTTGGAAAGATCACGTTTTCAGATGAATGTGTGTCGGTTTAACGAGTAAAAGAAACAAACAACGTTCACTACTGGACGAAAAAAAAAAAATCCCAAAATACGACTGGGTAAACCCATTAAAACGGCTATACCAACAGTTTGGCGTGCATCGGTTATTGAGGACTCGTTTCCTTTGACATTGAGAGATACGATGGATGGAAAACGTTATTGCCAGTTATTGAAAGAAAGTTTTGCCATAGTTGGCAAGAATCGGCTTTAATGAACATGATGGAGCGCCTCCACATTACTATACAGCTGCCTGTGAGATTCTGGATATGAACCTTGAAGGAAGATGGGTTGGGCAGCGAGGTCCCATCGAATGGCCATGCCAGATCACCTGATTTAATTCCAAGTGATTTCTGGCTTTGTGCTTATTTGTTTCATCATTTAAACATTTATCTGTATAATTTTGTTAACTAAATAGTTGTATGTATAAAATCCTTAAAGACTTTTCTCCCACCCTGTTAATATATGTATATAGGGTGGCGCAAAAGTCGCTCATCATAGGAATTTTCAGTGTTGATTATATTTTTTTCTTTTTGGTAGGGGAGACTACAAAATTAACAATAGACGAGAGGATGAGCTTTGTTTTAATACATGGAATACCAGGTACTACAAATCGATGAATCGGTACAGAATTCTGTACCGATTCATCAATTTGTAGTACCCTGTATTCCATGCATTAAAACAAGCCCACCCTCTCGTTTATTGTTAATTTCGCAGTCATCCTCTACCTAGAAGAAAAAAAATAATATATTATAGTCAACACTGGAAAATCCTATAATGCGCAACTTTTGCGCCACCCTGTGTATATATATACTAATAGGGTGGGAGAAAAGTCTTTAAGGATTTTATGCAAAACTATTTAGTTAACAACATTATACAGATAAGTATAACCTTTCTGGTAATGCTGCTTATGCATGCCCACTGGTATTTCCCAATATGCTGCCTAAAAATTCATTAGGTTAGGTTGTTAGGTTAGGTTTTATCATTAATTTGACACATTGCCTAAAATTTCAGTCAATTTACAAATTGTCCGATTTTAGACATTGACTGCAACATATATATAGTGTTTTTGTTGGCCCGGTGAAAAAGTGGCTACTTTTTTAGGACAGTATATAATTTATACACTGCATATTTAAATAAATAAATTACCTGTCATTTTAAGGACACTATAGTCACTATAGTGTAATATGATTCCCCTTTTATTTCGTTATCTTTGGAATTGTGGTTCTGTTGGCCCAGTGAAAAAGGTGCCACTTTTTTTTTGCTATATAATGTAATGTGGTGTAGTGGTTTGCGTCGCTGACTACGAATCCATCGGCCGCGGATTCGAGACCCGACGGCAGCCGGCGCGCAGCAAAACCCAGCTGTTCATCCTTCCACACAATAAAGAAAGTGGTTGGTAGATAAATGGGTACCCTAAGTGGCCTAGTGGTTAAGACGCTGGGCTGCTGATGGGGCGTGGTTCGGATTCCACGTTAAACTGTAGGTCTAAGGTGGAGTGAAAAGCTTGACCTTCGTCAAAATGAACAATTCGGGCGGAAGCTAACCAAAGGCATGTGTATATATATGTATATATATGTGTATATATATATATATATATATATATATATATATATATATATATATATATATATATATATATATACACACACACGTGTGTGTGGTTGGCAGTGAACATTACGAGGACACCTTCATAATTTGGTGGAATCTTTGCATGTGAGGAAGCATAAGGATTGAACATCAATGGTTTTGACTTTAAAATATTTATGAAAATATGTTAATTGTTGATATCATGTTAAGTGTTAATTATTTGAAACTGTTAATTACTGTATTTGAAGTTCTTTTCATCAAAATATCTCCCCCTTTATTGCAATAACAGGTACACATACTTTAAGCATCCTTTCAGAGAGTTTTAATAAAGTATTGCTGTTTAATTTGTCCTATTTACTTTCAAACATCTTCCAAACTATTATTGGATGTACTCTCGAGTTTTCACTACCTATCTAGTTCATCAACTCGATGGGGATGAGGGGGAAAACGTCATCAGTTTCAAAACCTTCTGTTCTTCCTTCCGTTGTAGGTAATTTTTCACAAACCTGGTTGTCTGCTTGGGGATGTCATCTTGCTAGAAAACGAACCCATCAATCATAATTCGACTCCCTGATAGCATAGCATAGCATTATGATGGAAAACGAAGATATACTTTTCTTTTTTCCAATGATCCATCGATTTTCAAAAGATCTCTCGTTTTCTCGTCTCACACACACACAACTTTTTTTGGTCAATTTCTCTTCATATAGGGTCTCGTCGATCGAAAGTACTCTGTTCCACCCTTGTACTATTCACTTTCTCGTCTTCGAACCTATTCTAGTTGTGTTTGTTCGTTTGTTTCCTCGCCTTAGCAAAGTTCCCGGGCTGCAACTTTTCCCTTCAGCAACTCAGCCCGGCTTCTCTTACTTATACGCCTTCTTCAGTTTTCTTTAAGATGCTGCTTTTTGCTGTGGAGTTGAAGTCAGCCTCCATTACTGTGTTTGTGTGAAAGCGATTGGCCTTAACTCCCTAACGATGATCCAGTCTCTTTTTCTAATGTCTTTCTTCTACTCCCTCTTCCACCTTTATTCAAGGCATGGGCGTCGATTGCGGGGGGGGGACGCAGGGGACATGTCCCCCCCACTTTTTACAAAGCGGGGGGACAACCTACCAGTTGTTCCCCCCACTTTCGTGGATGAATTGCTATAAATGCTAACTATTAATGGCACCTAATAAGACGTTTTATGTCGTATTATATGCATACGCAAATGTAATAGCAATATTATAGCAATATTATAAATCATTGTCATGAACACCAGTCTATATTTATCATGGAATTTAGCAGTCAGTTATTTGTTTTATATTTCACAAACGTATTTTGTTATCAGTTTACCTACAGTGACCTCTGTTGTCTAGAGGTAATAAAAGATTTATTTCGGTTAAATATATGTGTGATATTATGCAACGTGAAAGGTTAATTGTTATAAATAGTTTGTATTGCGTTTTTTATTTCTACAAAAAAATGATTAAATAAATAAAGAATAAAATGATTAAATACAATTGAGTTTTTTTAATATGCTGAGAAAAATGCCAAAAATGGGTAAGTGGTAAATTACGAGTGATATTACACGAACTACTACTCAGAGTATTGTTTGATTCGCTGTTTTGAAGGCGAAGTGTTCCCCCGCCCCCCACTACTTTAGAGCAATCGACGCCCCTGATTCAAGGTACTCCCGTTTCTCAAAATGGTAATCGTTTGCACTCCACTCACTGTCTGAAGCACAATTTTTATATTCCATCAATCGAATGACTTTCTTTGTGAAGGATAATGCAAGCTATATGCTTATCATGTTCTTCCTTATCATGTACCTTCATGTGAAGGTGTCACAATCCTTCTTTTAAGCCACTGATTTAACTGTGGGTAGAGCTTACTCGTAAATAAACACGTTAAACACATCCAAAATATCCAAATTCATGTTGAAAACGATTTGCTCATCCAAATGCTGCCAAATATTGATCTAGTTAACTCTGGAGTTCAGTTACATTCGAATCGCTATTTCTACAAATATCCAAAAATGTCTAAAACGTAATTGGTTGAAAGAATTTTCTATGATATAACCTGACATTAAGTCAATTCCACACAGATAATGTCATCGCTGTTCGAAATTGACAGTTTGCCAAGTTTGAGTAGGAGTCACGATAATTTTGACCGCCATACGTGTGTGTGTGTGTGTGTGTGTGTGTGTGTGTGTGTGTGTGTGTGTACACACACACACACACATATATATTATATATACGGTGTTCGAAAGGTCTGTACCCAATGGGGAATACAGTACATTAAAACTTATAAGCCGATAGGAAATCCATTTATTTATGGGACCACATTAGGTCTGTTCAAAATGTTCCCATTTTAGTTCAAAACACATTAATGTACAGTACTTAAGTAACGTAATTCACATTGCGGAGACACTTTTCGGATTTTCTCTCTCTCTATATATACTGTATATACATAGCTCTATTATTCTATATATACATACATAATTATTTATATATATACACAGGGTGTCACAAAATCCGTTCTCATAGGGAAATAAGATATAACAGAATTGAACGAGAAAATAGTTTTAACTATACATTACAAACAATACAATCAACTTACCAATTAATCCAGTACATACTCAAATTGCGTTCCATGTAGCCGTTGACATATTTCTACTCGTCTTTGTAAGCCGTCAGTTACGTTTTGAAGTGTTTCTGTACCAGTTCTGTTACACTGATCTGTTTTTTCTTTTAACTGCTGGATCGTTCGAGATCTTGACTCAAACAACGGACTTTAAGTAGTCCCACAAGAAGTCAAGTCAAGTGAATCAGGGCTTCGAGGCGTCCTATCCATCTGCCACAAGATTCGCATTTAACCATTGTCTCACTGAACGAGAGAAATGTGGAGGTGCACCATCTTGCTGAAACCAGAACTTTCGTCTAGCATCCAAAGCCATTTCGTTGTTGTTGGTGGTGAGAAAACAATGCTGCCACATTACTAATAACCTAACAGTGTTGCCACGTAATACATGCAAACTCATCACGATCAATTCTGTTATCTTTTTTTCCTAAGACTTTTGTTACACCCTGTATATATATATATATATATATATATATATATATATATATACAGGGGGGGGCCAAAAGTCACCCGACAGTTGAAAGTAAACTATTAATTAATAACTGTCGGTTATATATATATATATATATATATATATATATATATATATATATATATATATATATATATACATATATATAGGGTGAACCAAATGTAGGTGGACAGTAAATGATAACGTTTATTTTGAGAATACATATTTAATTTTTTTGTATACTATAATACAAAATAAAATTTAAATAAATTTAGTTATAATATTTAATATAATAAAACACAAACACCATAGTTATAATGAACACCATAGTTATAATATAATATAACACAAACCGTATTAAACCTACTGTCCACCTACTTTTGGTTCACCGTGTATATATATACACGTAACTCTATAATTACATTAACAAGATTAAAACTTCTGACGGAAAACACATTACAAACTTTGAACTTGGAGATGAGAAACTTTTTTTTTTATTTTTAAGGAACAACAATTTTCCAAGTTTTTTATGAAATTCTAAGTTTTTTTTACCATTAACTTAACTATTCTTATCGTTAACTTTTATTAAATCTTAAACTTCTTTTCAAAATGTTATCAATTTCAATCATTGCAAATTTGTTCAGGTAAACCTGAAGTTGCAAATAATATCTGAGAATTATTCCGAGTTATTAAAAAAGTTTTTGAAAATGGAGAAAGAGGCGCCATTTAAAATTTTAGAATACCATAATAATGAATTATTATTGCCAGTCTTTTTAATAAAATGGTTTATTTATTTTATTTTAGGTTATTTGAGGAAAATGGAGCAAGAATTTAAAGAATTAATAAGAAGCAATGATAACTATGAGCAAGTATATAGCCGAATCAAACTGATTAGATTATTAGCTCTTCTTGGAACACGAGAGATGCTTTTCGGGATGTAACACTTGCAGGGGGATGATCAAGATTCGGTTAAAACAGCTTAAAACGGATCAAAAACAGAGGAACAGCTTAAAACGGATCAAAAACAGAGGAACAGCTTAAAACGGATCAAAAACAGAGGAACAGCTTAAAACGGATCAAAAACGAGAGGAACAGCTTAAAACGGATCAAAACGAGAGGAACAGCTTAAAACGGATCAAAACGAGAGGAACAGCTTAAAACGGATCAAAACGAGAGGAACAGCTTAAAACGGATCAAAACGAGGAGCAGCAGCTTAAAACGGATCAAAACGAGAGGAGCAGCTTAAAACGGATCAAAACGAGAGCAGCAGCTTAAAACGGATCAAAACGAGAGCAGCAGCTTAAAACGGATCAAAACGAGAGGAGCAGCTTAAAACGGATCAAAACGAGAGGAGCAGCTTAAAACGGATCAAAACGAGGAGGAGCAGCTTAAAACGGATCAAAAACAGAAGAAAAGCTTATCCAGTGAATAATGAAAATATTCGATGAATCGGTTCTTTTTTTACCCAAAATTATTTATTTATGTAGTTCTGCGTCAGGGATTGACGATACCTGATCTACAGCCGTCAGTATTCAGAAGTAAAAAGTGGGGGGAAAAAGCTTGCATCAAAGAATCAAAAGGGACGAACTTAAAATATGAGTATTTTAAGACTAATTGGAACCTCAAAATCACTTCGTAACCGAGTACTAAGTGAACGGGTAACACCATCCTCTAAAGCGAGTTACAGTTCAACGGCTGCATTGCAACCGGGAGAGGTTGTTTTACGTTGCTTCGCCCATAAAGCGTATACACGAGTACCTAAATTTTAGGTTCGCCTAATCCTAATTTCATAATTTAGATACTTTTCTTTTCGTGTATTTTCCGGACTTTGGTTATTTGGATAATCAACAAATTTGTTTAGTATCAGTTATAAAATTGAAGCAGACGGTTTGGCGGATCAGTTAATTGGTCCAGAGTTGTAGAACTTGTTTTGGGAAAAAAAAAATAACCCACACAAGACCGAGTTAACGGCTGAATCAGCGGGAAACATTCTGTTTTGTAGGCTAGGGGCCTACGCACGACGGGTCACACACAGACACACACACACAATATATATATACACACACACACGAGTATATATTAGTGCCCCCAAAATTGCCCCACTTCTAAATGCAAAAGATACAACAGTGGGTACATTTTTCGGGTTACTCTGTAAACAGAGAGCGAGAGAATATTGTAACCTCTCTCTCTTTGTTCTATTCGATTTATATCCATTCATTCTAAATACATAAAAACCCTTCCATAAACAAAAATATGACAAGTCTCATTCAAATGATTCTTAGAGAAGCAATTAATTATATTGCAAATAGCAACACGAGGACAAAGGTATCAAATTCTCATATTTGAAATAATAACTCAAAAAATGAGTGACATTTAGGTTCAAATTTTAGTTTTCAAGAAGAAATCTACGGCTGTGTCCTTTGGTAAAAAGGACTCCGTAACGCTGCTCGTAAAATGTAAATGAAAATCAACCCATATAACGACCAAAACTCTGAACAAACACGAGAACTTTAATTAAAAAATTTTTTTTAGGAGACACGAGGAGAAGTTTTTTCGAAATTTACAGTCCAACCATCTGCGCTATTTTTTTTCTAAATAAAAATATATTATCTTCGTTGTAACCAAGTATATGTACGACTGTATTGTACGATAACATGGCTGTTTAGCATATATTTTACTGACTCCAGTCAACTCGTTTAAGAATAATACTCAAAAACCAGTATATATAGTTACGGCCGTTTTGCGAAATCGGCCGTTTTGCAAAACGGCCAAAAACCCGGCCTTTTTGCATAATAGCATTAAAATGCCAGGCCACTTTTCAAACAGGCCGGCATATTGGCCATTTTGCAAAATGACTGGTAATGCCGTCGGCCATTTTGCGAAACGGCAGAACTTCACATTGAACTGGACAGTGAATGGCCGGTTAGGTCAACTGTCCGCCCTTGACGATTGGTTAGGTTAAGGGAAAATATCACGCCTTAACCTAACCAATCGTCAAGGGCGGACAGTTGACCTAACCGGGCATTCAATAATTTAAATTTCAAAAATTTGAATAATTTCAATTGAACTGGATTGAATCTCTTAATTGGAGTTCTGCCTTTTCGCAAAATGGCAGACAGCATTACTAGTCATTTTATAAAATGGCCAATATGCCGGCCTGTTTGCAAAGTGGCCTGGTATGTAATGCCATTATGCAAAAAGGCCGGGTTTTTGGCCGTTTTGAAAAAAAGGCCGATCTTTTTGCAAAACGGCCGATTTCGCAAAAAGGCGGTAACATATAAAAATGTAAAATTGATTCCCCACCAGAATTCGAAATCAGGACCTCTGAGTCGGCGACGCTACGACAGCATAACAGTTAGCGCTCGCGTCTCAGACTTAGAGGACCCCCGTCTTCGAATCCTGGTGAGGGGTAAATTTGACACGCAAAAATCCGTGGTTACGGGTTTATATTTTATAATAGAGTCACGAGTATGTCCAATATTGAAATCGCTATCTTTGAATTTTATATATATATATAATATCCATCTTACCTACATTAAGAAAGATTTGAAAAATTTTTATACACGCATCTATCAAAATATTTCAAAGAAAATAGTCTAATATCGAAGTATCTGGTTTTGCAAAGGGCCATAAAATAGGCGATGTGATTTCAACCGTATTGGATGCGCTATAAGAAAACCTTAATAATGAGGCGTGTTCTGTTCTCTTGCTTGTGGATCTATCAAAAGCCTTTGATACAATCTCTCACGAATGCTTATTTATAAATTATCTCATTATGGCATAAATAATTGCTCTAAACTGGTTCAAATCAACATGTTCAAAAGAATTCACTACATCAAATACAGTAACATTATCACTGGCGTACTAAAAATTACACACCATTTTGAGGCCCCCTACTTATTTCTGATCTATATAACGACTTTCATAACTCTCATAACGGGGAAGGCTTCTAATATGCGGATGACACCTTCCTGATATACTTAAGCAGTGATCTCGCATCCCTTAATGAAATAGTAAATAGAGACATCGCGATAGTACGCGAAAGCCAATAAATTCCCCTTAAACAAAACACTTCTCGCTAATAATCATTAAAACAACAGATTAATACCAAAATTCAATATAATTATCAACTTGCGCGCGATATCGTTTGTCATTGAAAGGATTTGGTGTTGTGTTTGATGACAAAATATCTTTTCGTCAACATACTGAAAATATACATCAAACTATAGAAATTCTCGTTTATATTAACAAAATTACATTTCATTCCCACAAATACGCTTAAAATGCTATACTTTTTCTTCTAGTCTATTTACATCTCGCATACAACATTGCCGCATATAGAAGTGCGTGTAATTACATCATTAGCCTTTTAATCAAACCGAGAGAGAATTATTAGAAAAATTAGTGATTATTTCGTTCATGTATCAGAAATCTTTAAGCAACTACGTATATTAAAATTTAATTAAAGACACATTTGAAGTACAATTGTGCTCCCTAATACCCAGAATTACAGAACAATTTACCCCGACCATTATTAATTAAGAATATAATAATGAGATATACGTCACGATCAAACAAGGTCTACTGAGAATGAATATATCTCATAGGCAAACTATACTCTTCGGTGAAGTAGAAATTGTTACACTTATTTAGGAGGGTAGAATTACGGAATGATCTACCGAAAGAATTAAAACCATTCAATGCTCTCTTATATTTTATAAAGCGATTAAAACTAAAATTCCAAAGTTACTGAGGGCACACCTTTTTTTATTACTAATTATTAATTATTCTTAATTGCTGTTGGCTTCATTAAAATTCTCATTACCTTTCTAAGAATTTATACTGGTTTCATTATTCTTGTATTAAGCTTCATATATGAAGTATATGTGCCACCCTGTAAATTCCTTTCATTGTCAAATCTCAAAATATTTCATGATTTATAAAATTCTTTAGAATTTATGTATTTAACCTTGTCACGCAGTGTGACTTTACTGATTTTGTTCTGGCCAGACGATTTTATTTAGTCTCGAAAAGTGCAGTAAAGGGTTGAGAGAAGTTTGCTTAATCCTTTACTGACCAAAATCGTCTGGCGTTAGCCTGAACAAAATCGTCTGGCGTTAGCCTGAACAAAATTAATAGTCTCACTGTCCGACAAAGGGTTAAATGTTCAAAATATAATAGTATGTCCTAGTTTAAGTTCCTTCTAGTTTTTAAATCTCTTATAAAAACTTATAAAAATCTTGTAATTGTATTTATTATTATATAATATAATTATATGCAACAACTAGTAGATTTCGGGCTGTAAAATGTGTACGTTTGCTAAAGGCAATTTACAGCTGTATACGGCATCTACCTTTAATAATGAAATTATACTCTTCTCTCTAAACATATATCTTTTTAATGAGCAAAACTAATTCACCATAATTGTCATTATATTACATTATATTACAGTATATTATATTATGAGGATAAGAGTAAAAGTAAATATAGACCCATAATAAATGAATGTATTAATAATTTAATGTAATTCACAGAGAAAAATGTGTTGCACTCTTTCGGGCGTTCTCCCTTGGCCCCTCCTTCCTGCAATAAAAAAAAAATCTTTTCCACAACTGTACAGGTGTGTTATGAGGGAAACAAAATTAGTTTCAATACTGATTTGTTAAAGATCTCTGCTTGCTCGTTTGATCGATTGTTTATCAAGCCTTTTGCAGTGCGTGTAATGTGGAATTCCAAAAATCAAGGGAGGGAATGAGCTATTACCATTGTGTGTTTTCAGAGCTAAAGGAAACACAAACGAATTCCATACTTCATCTTGCTCCTGAAGAACCATGTACTTCGGTCTTATTGTGCCTTTATATAGTACCGGGTGTCCGAGAATTATCTGTACAATGTTTGGCTGTTATTAAAAGTCAACCATGAAGTGTAGAAATTCCAGTGTTGTCCCATTTTACAGAGAAACTCATTAAGTTTTTTCTGATAAGTTTTGACAAGTTTTTTCTTTTTTGTACGCGGGTGACAGACATTGATGATTTAAAAGCAAGAATCACAGCTGCTATTCAGCGAACTGATGTGGATATGCTGCAGCGTACAGTGCTTACAAGAAGTCTCACGCTTCTGTCTCGTCCCAAGCTAGTCTGTTAGGTATAAAATGGGCGGTCCTTATGGCAGCAGAGGTGTGTTCGGATTGGTGCACATAACTGCTCTAACACAACCAATGACGTCCATTATTACGTCACTTCTGCTACATTTTAGTGTTTAAAATACAAATGATTAAGAAGCAGAATGGAGCAAGTTTCGGGATGTTGGGATGGTTATGGAGCAATCCTAGTCATCATAATATTAGCTGGGCATTACATTATACCGTCTCAATATATACTGTAGACCCACGCTTCTCAAACTAGGGGTCGCGTAAATATTATTGGGGGTCGCAGAAACATTTGAAAATATTATTTTTTTCATAAATATACAGTGTTAGTACCTATTGCTTTTATGACATTGAGTGAAGGGTCGCGAAAACATTTGTCTGATCCAAAGGGGTCGCAAGTGAAAAAAGTTTGAGAAGCCCTGCTGTAGACTATAGAGAACGACTAATTCGGCAAATATCCCAAATCATGGCATGATACCTAAGTTATTTTGACGCAGGTCTAAATTATTTGCTCAAATGCAATTATTGATATTAAGTAATTGTTGGGAATTGTTGTCAATATTGTTGTTTGTGATATATATCCTACGTGAAGAATCTAATGACCAAATTCCTCAGTGAGCCTCTCACGCGCTCGCATTTCGAGGAAGTCACGGTCGTCTCACTAATAGATAGTTTATCCATTGTTTTAAGTGGTAACCTATTAAACGAACTATGTTAAACCTATTCCATCTTATGAAAGTCATTAGTCTAAAGCAAGACTGGTGGGCCGTGAATCAGAGAAATTTGCATTTGATTTGTTCATCGTAATTATTACGTAATATATTATACTGTATATAGTAGTATATAAGAGTTTATTGGTAGTATATCATATGACAATTCCCATAAACATGTGATGACCTCGATGTTGCCAGTTTTTATTTTTTTCCTGAAACTATTACCTTCTCATAGTTTGTTTCAACAATGCATATATTATCATCTCCACGAGCGTAGACATTGCAAGAAAATATTCTAACTAAGGATAAGTAAAGTTCTTTCATGGTCACAATATATACTTTTATAGATGTCAAACATAGAAATATAATAAAATTCTATATTAACATAAATATGTATTCGACACACATTTACGTCATGGCTTTAACATCAGTATTTCGTATAGCTTCCTCCAGCATCAATAATTTCTTGCAATCGTTGCGGCATAGAAGAGGCCAGATTGTAGGGAATGTTTGGTGTTCGGCGTAAACTCTCCCAACTATTCCTCGTGTGAGCTAAAAGTGCTTCAAATGTTCTTTCATTGCGTTGCTCCCATTCGTTAATCATTATTGCCCAAAGGTTTTCAATCGGATTCAAATCAGGAGAACGTGGTGGCAGAATTAGATTAATAATCTCTGGGTGATCTTCGCACCACGCTCTCACAACATTACTCCTATGAATGGGACTGTTATCTTCCATTAAGTAAAATGGTTCCGGTGCTAGAACCAGATACGCACGAACACTGGGTAGCAGCACCTCTTCCAGTATCTGGCAATATTGCTGTCCAGTAAAGCGTCCATCTACTTGAGTCAATTCTCCGACACCATAGCCAGACATCCAGCCCCACACACCGAGATTGATGTGACCACTACGTTTGCTCGGGAAAACATTTCCTTCTTCATAGCGTTTTCCGCGCTGCCTCCAACGCAGGGAACCATGACTATCTGTTGAAAATGTTTTTTCGTCACAGTACACAACTTTTCTCCAGAATTCTTCCTCCTGCGGCAAGTATTGCAAGGCAAATCCCATCCGCGCCTCTTTATGCTCAATCGTCAATGCAGGTTTTATAGCTGGACGGCGAGAAAAATACCCTGCCTCGTGAAGTCAGTTGTTCACTGTATTTGCGCTACAACGAAGGTTCAGGTGTCTGTAAATATGCGTCGCTGGAACAAACGGATGCTCTCTGGCATGATTAACAATCGCAGCATCTTCCTCTTGAGATGTTGAACGCGGAGGACCAGACCTCGGCAAAGTAGCGATTGAGTTTCTGCTTCATACCGATGAATCCACCGTTCCACAGTGCTTCGATGAACGTCTAGTCGTCTTGATATTTCTCTTATTGGCACACCATATTCATGCAATGTCACCATTGCTCCCCGCATTGCCTGGGTCGTCTCGTGGTGCACAGACGGCCTTTCCATCTTTGTGTAAATGGCTTATGTGAAGCGTGCTGGGACGATAAAGGAAGTGAGGATACCATGCACCCTTCTGAAATTGATTTCGGTTGTGAAGGGTACCAACCCTTCGAATGGTAATAATAATCAGCCAATTTCCTATTTTGTTGAACATATGCATAAAAAATTCGTCTTAAAAGCCAAGGATCCAAAGATTGTCAGCAATAGTTTGTATCCCAACTGAATATAGTCAGCCATCAACAGTATAATCATATTTTATTTCCATAACTACTCATGACTACTCTGTCATAGTAAATAACCTTATTATGACTTAGGTAGTAGTGGTAATTCTGAGTGGCGGCCTCTAGCCACATACGTTAAACCTATCAGTGCGTCTAAGACCAGACTCTTCTGTTTCTGTCAATTCATTGTTAGTTTAAGGTATTTTGCTCTTTGTCTTTCTAGATCTAGGGCCTTAAAATAAATGTTTGTGTTTAGCATTTCCTCCTCCCTTCGTAATTCCCCACCCAACCTCGTTTCCTTCGACATAGCAACGCTTACCTCCATCCTCATTCCACTTCCGTCATTAAACCTATTATCGCTTTTACTGTCCCTTCCGTCCATCCTTCAATGCCAGCGTTCTTAAACCTAGCACATAAATTATATAATATGGAATCTAACACCTTAGATCTCTACGCATTCATGTTATTTGAAGACGCCTGTGTCTTAGGGGAATCTAAGTGTTGAGAGTGGGCTTGAGGGGTAGTCTATAGATTATTACAGATGACCTTGAACGCTCCAACTATTTAAAAATGATTATTTATTACGCACATCATATGGCATAATACACACATGAATTTAAGTATCTCTTACACTATAGGAATGGAATTGAATCCTACTAGAGTTGAAAAGTCGCAAAATATGATAGTTTAGTTTGTATTAAGAGGTCACTAAGAGAAAAGGATTTGGAGTAGAGCAAAAGGCAGAGAGTATATTTTCTCGAGTTTCGGTTATTATTAACGTTATATGGATACATTGCCGATGTCCCTGCTGAAGACTTCTGATGGGATGCGGTGTGATCAGAGAGAGAGAGAGAGAGAGAGAGAGAGAGAGAGAGCGCTTTTAAATCACACCTTTTAAATGGTTTGTGGGTAAGGGCTTCACGTATGTTATTTTAGTCCAGGGTAGTTTATGTGGAGGTGTTAACGTAACTTGCACTTGGGACTGTTAATTGTAAGACAACTACCATAGCTGGGACTGAGACACGTTATCCCCTACATACTCTATATATATCTATATACAGTATGTCTCTATATATAAATAGATAGAGTGATCAACACAATGATAATGTGGACGTCATTGATGGGGTTAGAGCAATTATGTGCACCAATCCGAACACACCTCCGCTGCCATAAGGACCGCCCATTTTATACCTAACAGACTAGCTTGGGACGAGACAAAGGCGCGAGACTTCTTGTAAGCACTGTACATGGCAACATTTGGATTATCGATTGGATGTTTTGCGAATCACTGATGGTGCACATATCGAATGTTTGTAACAACGTTACTTTAATAAAAGAAACTTTTGAAAATACAGATTCTAAATAATCTTGTTTAAGAATTTTACGTGTGTTATCAAGAATTTTATTAAAAGATGAAATTGTACAGATAATTTTCGGACACACTGGAATTTCTAAAAAACTTGTCAAAACTTGGTATCAGAAAAAACTTAATGAGATTCTCTGTAAAATGGGACAACACTGGAATTTCTACACTTCATGGTTGACTTTTAATAACAGCCAAAACTTGTACAGATAATTCTCGGACACCCGGTATGTCTGTACAATATCTAAAAAGGATAATGCACAATGGTTACTATTTTGAGCATGATAAAATAAGGGCTGTTGTTTTATACACATGAAATACTAGAGGAATGTGTCCAACACTTTAGATATGAAATAAAAACACTGGAATGAGAGAACAGGTAGATCATTTACCATCCTAGCTCCTATTCTAGGTCCTAGCTACAGTCGAAATATATTCAAGAATCATTTGGACACGTCCCTTTCCATTATGTAAAGCTAACACACGTTCTGGCGTTCCACTGATGAGCTTTGCCATTTGTCTTGAGGACAGTCATTGTGGTGTCTATTTACTTTTGTCAACATTGTGTATAAATCCTATTCCGTTTGAGCTCACAAATACAGTGTTTTTCCGTATTGAGTCTACAGGTATATCTACAGTATATGTATATAAAAAATATATTCTAAACTGCATACAGGCCTGTACAAGGATGGTTTGCGACTGCAGATACTAGTGTTTTTAGGTTTAGTTTGTGTAGAGCAAACCTGAGGTAGTACGAGTATGACTGATTGATAGTGATTGGTAGTGTGTGCTACCTTAGGGAGGAAACACAAACTTACGGTGCATCTTGCTTCTGAAGAATCACGCACCAGGATTGACAGCAACTGGGTGTGTCTGCAATACAAACTAATGAAAATTGAAAAGTAAACCCTCATCAAACGCGTGTTTGTCCAGCGCGAATTTGCTTATACACGGAAGAATAAATGCGAACAATTATTTGCCGAAAGCGAAAAATTTGGTTGTACACGGTCCGCCAAACACGCTCTAATACAGTAGTACTGTACGCGTGCCAATGCGCGCTCGTGTTTTCTCCTACACTCTCCAACACACCCTCGCATCTCCCTCCCTCTCGCATCACCCTTTGTCTCAGTCCCGCTACCACGTTTAAGTTCAGTGAAGTTGTGTTGGATTGTTTTTGTCGTATTTTGCCGTTGTTTTGCTATTACCCTTAGACAGCAGTATGGCACCAAAACGTAAAGCATCTGTAAGTGATAGTGAAGAGAAGAAAAGGGTAAAGATTCGGTAGAACATATCCACCCAAACTAGTGACGAAAATAGATTTTTCTGGTGTACTTCTTGCTGTTTCAATTGAATCTGACCTTCATTTTTGGCGCAAATGCACCGTTATGGATATACACCCCCTCCGAATTTGAAGAAGGAAATTGTGGGCTAAAAAGGCCAGAATCAGTTGGAACAACATGAAATACAACAGAAAAAACTTTGTCAGTAATATTCACGGCAAAAGTAACCTAATCTGGTACTACTAACTTTTCCACGTCCCGACAATGACCCAACCTTACCTTTCCGGGTATAATCACTTATGGCGTTGGATACCACAAAAGGTTAATTGAATGCCCGGTTAGATCAACTGTATACCCTTGACAATTGGTTAGGTTAAGTTGATATTTTCGCTAATTTTAACGAAAATATCACGACTTAACCTAACCAATCGTCAAGAGCGTACAGTTAGAACCAGTTATTTTCGTTAAAACTAAGGAAACTAATATAACTTAACCCAACTAATTGTCTGGGACATACAGTTAACCTAACCTGGCATTCAATTAGCCTAACCGGGCAAGGGTACCCAATAATGAATTCGGGACCCATCACACACAGCCATTCTAAAGCGACTGTTGAATTCAAATTTCAGCCGCCGGACATGCGCGGGGATATCACGTGACAATGGGGCAGCCGCTGATTAGCTGATGACAACATGACTACGTACGTCACTCGACGAGATGGTTTGACTAGTGAATAATGGGGCCAAAATTTAATAATTTAAAAAATCTCAATAAATCGAAATTTCCGCCAAAATTAGGGTTAAGATTCGGTAGAACACATCCACCAAACTCGATATTGATATTTACACGACGAGATAAAGTATTATTATTTTTTTCGCTCTATTCTATACTAATTTCGGGGAAAATTCCTCTTTATCGAGATAAGTTATTTACTTTCGAAATTATAAAATTTTAGCGCTATTATTCACTCGTCAAACCATCTCGTCCCTTGCGTATGTAGTCATGTTATCATCATCAGCCAATCAGCGGCTGCCCCATTGTCACGTGACACCCCCGCGCATGTCCGGCGCTGAAATTTGAATTCAACAGTTGCTTTAGAATGGCTGTCTGGTGGATGGTCAAAGTCCGAGTGGGATGTTATTAAACAAGTTTTGAGGAACGACAGCGCTGCTGTCGCTATATTTCGAGCTCAAGGCGTGCTCGAGACCTCTCTTACGTGTCCTCAGTGTGGTAATGAACTTAATTTAAGTGCACTGATAATATTTCCAACTAGGCCTAGGTTAGGTTAGGGGTACCCATGCCGGGTTAGGTCAAACGTATGCCCTTGACAATTGGTTAGGTTAAGTTGTGTTGTGTTGTGTTGTGTTATTTTCGTTAGGTTAGGTTACTTTTGCCGTGAATATTACTGACGAAAATAGGCTTTTCTTGTGTATTTCATGCTGTTTCAATTGATTCTGGCCTTTTTAGCCCACAATTTCCCTCTTCTTCAAAGCCATCGGGGGAGGGGTGTCTCCATAACGGTTTATTTGCGCCAAAAATGAAGGTTAGATTCAATTGAAACAGAATGAAATGCACCAGAAAAACCTATTTTCGTCACTAGTTTGGGTGGATGTGTTCTAAGGATTCTTTACCAAAATTAGTATAGAATAAAGTATTCTTGTTTTTTTTTTCGCTCTATCTAACTGTATAAATATCAACATAGAGTTTGGTAGATGTGTTCTACCGAATCTAACCAAGAAAAGTCGTAAGGTTATGACATTAGCCGAAAAAATAAAGATTCTAGATAAGTTGCGAGGTGGTATGAGCATAGCATCACTTGGCCGCAAGTATCACGTGAATAAGTCTACTATACGCACCATCCGAAAAAGTGAAAAGATGCGTGCTATTTTCATTTAATATATTTTTATTTATCATATGTAAATATCATTATGTTTACGATTTTATTATGTTCTTATTTCATATGCAATACAGCCATTCCCCGGTTAACGACCTACTCGTTTATCGACCACCCGTGGATACGACCGCGACCGATCGTACCGATTTTTGGAAATCATACAATGTTTTGCATTGTATAAAAAACATTGCAACTGCTTGGGAGGATGTTACTGCGAAGTGTATGAAAGGCATTTGGAAGAAGTGCCTAAAACGATCTGTGGGTAATTTCGAAGGCTTCGATAAGTTTGAAAATGTCGATGAAATTAATAGAAAAATAGTGTTACTCGCCAATACCCTCAATTTAAAAATAGAAGTGGAAGATGTGGAAAACTTAGTGGAATACCAAGAGGGAGAGCTGACAAACGAAGAGCTGAGAGAGTTGGAAGAACAACAGCATTTGGAGGAAGAAGAAAGAAAAGAAGAAAAAGAAGAAGCACCAAAGCCGTAAAACAAGGCTTTCGTTTACCGACCATTTCGTTTACCGACCTGGTCGTCGGAACGGAACCCGGTCGTTAAACGGGGGATGGCTGTATAGGTAGGGAAATTCATTTATGTGTGAATAAAAAATTTACCTATAAGTATTAATGGGAGACTTTACGCGGCTGCGTTCACGTATCCCCATTTACTCCGTAAAGTATTAAGTTTGTCCAACGCGGATTTACCGAACGCGCCGTTCTCGAGGAACCTAACCCCCGCGTTGGACGAGGGTTTACTGTAAAGTGAATACGGATATGGATGTTTTTTGCTTACTGACACAGAGCATTGTTGTTTTTAGTGGTGGTGAACCACGTACCAGAGCCCCGTCAGTAATTTGACCTACATTTGCTTGGCAATGCTGCTGCGAGTTGCTCGTACTCTAAAACGAGCGTATGGGTGGAATGATGCTCTGTATGAAAAGATGTTTAACTCTTCATATTTCCACTTAAAATATGAATGTTTCGATGAATAATATAAGCTGGTCCAAAAGTCCTGACTCATGGGGGTACTGCTAGAATACATTATATGTAGTAGTAACTGAACTCCAGGTTTTCTGTTTTGTTTACAGTGTCAAAGCCTTAAAATTTACAAATGCCAGAATATTAACACACAACAGTGTACACTCCCCAAGAAAAGGTGAAGTAGTTCTCTTATATGTTGAGGGTCTCATTCAGAGGATGGCGGCTACAGAACTTCACAGAAGACATCCACAAAAACCACAACCTGATCAGCGAGCTGTCGAACGTCTCCTTGAAAAACTAAAAGAAACAGGAGGCATAGAAGACAGAAAGAGAAGTGGTAGGCCACGATCAAGCACAAGTGGGGAAATGTTAGAAGGTGTACGAGGAAGAGTAATAGCGAGTCAAAAACGTTCAAGTAGGGAAGTTCTGCAAGAACGGAACATTTCGCATCAACGTGTTCTTTGAATACTTAAAATGAACACGTTCCAGCCATACAAAGTCACCTTTGTGCAGGAACTGCACGAAGACGATTGCGACAGAAGACTCAAATTCCGCGAATGGTTTCAAACAACACTTGCCACAAAGCCTACCTTACCACAATCCATTTTCTTCAGTGATAAAGCTTCGTTCCTCCTTAACGGACACGTCACTAGACATAACAGTGTGTATTGGGCAGATGAAAATACACATCATTGATCATGCAATCGAATGACATTTCCAAACGAATCCTAAACTAAACGTCTGGTGCTGTATTCGTGATTTCAAAGTCACAGAACCAATATTCATCGATGGGAATGTGACTGGAAACGTTTATTTGACTCTGCTACAGGACACAATCGATCCATACACTGATAATATAATTTAAGCTTGCTGAAAAGAATGAACTTCTACTTCCAGCATGATGGTGCTCCATCACATTTCGCTACAAATGTTCGGAATTAGTTGAACGAGAATATACCTCAGAGGTGGATAGGTACAGTAGAAGGGGTCCGATTGAATGCCCACCACGTTCACCCAGACTTAACGCCATTCGACTTCTTTTTGTGGGGTTACCTCAAGAATACAGTTTACGAAAATCGTTCAAGAACACTTGAACAATTAAAGAACAATATCAGTACTGCAGACACTAATGTGTACAACAGCTTACATATTCGCATTAGATTGTGCAGTGAAATGCGAGGATCACAGTTTAAAAATATCCTTTAATTAAACTGCCAATTATCCACTAAAATGAAGCAGTACTTCTGCACCACCCTGTGTAAATATATATATATAATAACTCCGGACCCCAAAAATAGAATACCGTCTCAAATGCGCTGTGTAATACACCTTTAAGTTATACAATTTTATGAGGGCTAACAAGTATCTGTGACGTCATTGCCAGTTTTGAAAAATAAAAATAGCAAAAATCTTATTAAATAGTGAAACGTTAATGCATAGCGACACCAAAATATTGGAATATCTTGTCAGGTGTTACAAAAAAAAAAAAAAGAATAAATTCATTATGTTTATTGAGAGCTGCCACTATATAAAGCCTTTGAGCCTTGTCTTCTCCAAAGAACTTAGTTTTAAAATAAAATAAATTTCTCCGATACGCTACAAGAAGAATCGGTGAATGACCAATCACCTAGTAAGTGCTCACAGAATCCTCCAATCGGCTACAAGAAGAAATAGGAGTGTAGTATCAAAACTATTCCGAGTCCCTACATGGTAACCAGCTAACCCAGAGTGAGAAATCCGTTGCTGCCACCTAACCAGAACCCCCGTCGACCTCGAACCACCCAACCCATAGACGGAGGGTTAACCATATATAATAATAATAATATTATTATTATTATTAAATAAAATTTGATTTTAAATGTTTTTTGAACGAAATGATTACTTTATTTATTGTATTAAAACATAGCATTGACAACGAATTCAGTATTAAACGAAACCAAGTTTTGGAGTACTTCAACTTCCCAATATAAATTAAATAAACTACACAAATTTTAATTTCAGTCGTTTTTCAACTTCAAACTACAGGGTGTGCACAAAGTCCTTTCAAGATTATAAACTTTAATTACATGAAATCCAAAGAAGACACGGTAATGCTTTGTTTTCCTCGTTGTTGCATAATACATCAAGTTTATTATGCTTCTCTTTAAATCTCAACATGTATGCCGTTAGTTACACGTCGCACATCTAAGCGAAATTCGAGTTCACGCCATACGTTCGCTAGTATATCTCTCGTGATACTGTTGATGGCATCGCAAATCTTCGCACGAAGAGTGTCAATGTCAACAACAGGAGTATGGTACACACAATCCTTTACAAGTTGCCGTCATGCGCGACGAACGGACATTCCAGGGCTTCGTTGGAAAGCCTGTTGAACATTGGCAACCGTTTTGTCTGAAACGCTGGAATGTCCACTCCTTGTCTCGTCCATCACACTGCCTGTCTCCAGAAACTTGTGGTACCAATTCCTGATGCTATGATTGGATGGAGTGTTTTTGCCATAATGACGGCGGTAGTTCCATTGAACGGTAATCACGGACTGACTCCGTAAACCAACCAACACATTTTGCTTTCTCCTGCGAAGTTGCCATTTGGTTTCGGTCAATCCACCAATGGCTCTTAATCAGGCACAACAGGAGCTGCAAATAAGATAAAAAATACTTGGTGTGTCATGCAACAACACGCAAAACAAAACAATACTGCGTCTTCTTTGGATTTCATGTAATTAAAAGGTTACAATCGGGAAAGGACTTAAGTGTTTCCCTTTCGCTCTCTCTTAAATACTGTAACTCTTCAAATCTCACACACACACACACACACACACACACACACACACACACACACATTCAATAGCCATCGTTCTTACCCCATTCAGAGGTATTGGAATAAAATTTTGCAAAAAATATTGAAAACATTTTTCATTGTAACGATAGGAAATTAAATAAAAATTGCTTTTTGTAAAATATGCATTCCCTCTCTTTCAAAATGTATGCTCGCGTTTTGTTTTCCATTTTAAACGTTACTCGAATATCAAAATAGAAACAATTATTTTTAAAGAAGAGGTCAAAGCAAAATATTATAGATAGCATACTGTATTTCGAAGTTATTTTTATGAATACTTTTGGAATGTAGAAAAGATTCCCTTAAAATTTATATCTTTTCCTTTCTTTTTCAATTGGAACAGTTACTTCCTCTGATTTAAGTTAACTCGGGTGTTTTACCATAATATATAAAATTTATACACGTTTATTTTTCTCCTCGGTATATATATATATATGGGCCTATGCGACGGTAGGCCCACTGTAATATATTTAACAAAGGACATAGAAATGACTGTGGTTTTCGTTTAATAACACTGGTCAACAAAGATTTTTCATCAGAGTAAAATTTGTGGTGGCTGGATAGCATTTTTCACGCTAATTCCAAAACTGCATTCAGATTTTTTCTAGCACGTATAGTTTTCAAGATGAAGGCATATATATAACTACACAGATTTAACCATTTTAAATAGGCAAAATACTAATATTTCAACATTTGATTGTGTTTATTTATTGTGTTTTTTTTAGTTTATTCATCTTATTTATTTCAATTATCTTAATTATACATCTTATGTATTTCAGGTGTGAGCTTTTACGTCTAGCAGCATTGTGATTCAGGCAACAACGCCGTGCTTTGTGTGTCAAAAGATCAGTCCAGTCCAAGAACTTCTTGTGTCAAGTTGGTGTACATTTTTTTTGAATTTATAGTTTCCTCAGGTCAGTCAACATGCCTCGACAATGTAAGAATGACCCCGACAAGTTCTGTTTCGTATGCGGCCAGTTGACAACTAAAACACAGTGACGAAGTATTACAACCGACATTAAGAAAATATACAAGCTATACTTTGGTTGCCATCTAGGTGACCAAGATAAACCATGAGCGCCACATCAAATCTGTTCTGGTTGTTCAAATGGATTACGTGATTGAATTAACAAAAAGAAAGCTTCAATGCCATTTGCCATACTCATGATATGGAGGGAGCCGAGAGATCATCATGAAGACTGTTATTTTTGTAGTGTGAACTTAATGGGGTTTTCTGCCAAGAACAAACACCAGATTGTATATCCAAACTTGGATTCAGCACGTAGACCAGTAAAACATGATGAAGCATTGCCCATTCCAATTCCCCCAAGTGATAGGCTAGATTCTATCATAGATGACATGGAAAGTGATGAAGGTGCAACTGGCGTTTCCGGACCATCTACAGAACCAGAGTACACTTTTGAAGGTAGACATTTAGAGCCTAAAAGTTAACCCAAGGACAGTTGAATGATCTTGTTAGAGACTTATCGCTGTCTAAAGAGAAATCAGAGCTTCTCGCCTCAAGACTAAAGGAGAACAATTTACTTGAGAACAATGTTCGTATTAGTTACTACCGAAAGCGGAATTTTGAATTAACAGCATTCTTTTCAGTAGACGGTCCTCTCTGTTATTGCCATGACATCAATGGACTATTTACAGCCATATCTCAGACGTATGTGGCATCTGAGTGGCGCCTCTTTATTGATTCGTCGCAGAGAAGCCTGAAGCAGTTCTTTTGCATAATGGTAATATAATGCCATCCATCCCCATTGCCCATTCCGTCCATCTAAAAGAGACATATGACAATATGGATATTCTACTTAAGGCAATCAAATACGACAGTCATCAATGGAATGTTTGTGGAGATCTAAAAGTTATAGGAATGCTTATGGGTATGCAGTCAGGATTCACAAAATTTTGTTGTTTCCTTTGCCTGTGGGACAGTCGCGCCACTATAGAACATTACACCAAAAGTGACTGGCCACTTAAGTATACATATGTCCCAGGGATAAGCAATGTCCAGTCTGTCCCTTTAGTGGATCCCCAAAAGATCTATCTGCCACCTCTTCACATTAACTTGGTTTAATGAAGAATTTTGTTAAAGCAATGGGTAAAGTCTATTCTGAAGGGTTCCAATACCTTTCAAGGAAATTTCCGAAGGTTACTGCAGCAAAATTGAAGGAAGGAATTTTTGTTGGGCCACAAATAAGGGAGGTTTTGAATGACACTGAATTTGAAAAAGTCCTAAGTCCGCTGGAATTGAAGGCTTGGCTGGCGTTCAAATGGATATGTGAAAACTTTCTTGGAAGCAACAGTCACCTGCGTATAAGGATGGAGTCAAGAACCTCCTTGATGCCTTCAAAGAAATGGAGTGTCGAATGTCGTTAAAAATTCACTTCCTGCATTCCCACTTAGATTTCTTTCCTGAAACCTTGGTGCAGTGAGTGACGAGCAAGGAGAGCGCTTCCATCACATCAAGATATTCAGATGATGGAGAAGCGCTACCAAGGATATTGGAATGAAAGCATGATGGCGGACCATTGTTGGATGCTGTATCGTGACAATCCAGGCCAAATTTCAAAAGGAAATCACACTCACAGCGCTTTTAATAAAATAATTATATATCTTTATTTATAAGTACATTGAATAGGTATATGATGTATTTGTTGTTTAGCATTCCTAAGTGTGATCTATACATCCATAAATTTTCTTATAGCAATATCAAAAACTTAAAAATATCAAACCAGTGTATCTATATAACTATAATGCTAGAAAAAAAAATAAAACCAGATTCGGAATCAGCGCGAAAAATGCATTAAGAAAAGTGTGATCATGTTTGTGATGAGAAAAAAGAGTTTCATTTTGTTGGCCAGTGTAATTATTAGAAAAATAATTAATTATTTGTTTACAGTGATTAACAATTATTTATACGGTAATTGTGCAATATTACAATGACTGATTATTAACAATAAGTAATTTTTATGCAGTGTAAGAGTTAATGCTACAATACTGACAAGAAACAATAAGGTTATGAGATTTACGATATTGAATACAACAATAATAAGTAATACCTGAGGTAATAACAATACAGTCGTGGTACAGTAACGGAATAGGCATAACTGCGGTCGTAATGGTGAGTTGGATTGAACGATATTGAAAACGCTTTTGAAGAGAGCCTATTATGTTAGGCTGAGAGTATACTGAGTTTGTAGTCTACGCAATAGTAGTTCAGCACGACGGAATAAACGGTAGTCTAAATGAGCTCGTAGCCTATGTGAAGTTTACAGACCTGGGTTTCGACGAAGGTAATTCTGAAGACGGAAGGGCCTACGAGCCTATTTGAATGACGAAATACTCGTTGAGGGGAATCAAGCTTGACTCGCAGGTCGAAATGGATGAATGTTGAGTGAGGCAAAAGCCGGACGGATGACGCAAGTTGAATTTTGCAGAAGTGAGGTTGCTTCCGGGGCGGGATAAAATAGTAGTAGGCCTCAACATAGATGATCAACTTCGTGTATGCTTGAACGGAGTTTTGAAGGATGGCGGCCGGCTGACATCGAATGGCGTTACGTGGCGAAAGACGAAGAACGGGATGTGAAGTCGAGATGTGAGAAGAGGGCAAATGAGGGTGACCTGAAGTGGACTGGCACTTTTAGTCTTCGGTGACGCTAAAGCTGTGACGATAAAGATTTGGCAATAATTTTTGGGGAAAAACAAAATAAAATAAGCGTTCCTTTATGAGCTGTTCTTGCCCACGTGTTTCGGGTTTTACAGCCATGTGAGGGCGGCGGGAAAAAGGAATTTTCCGTTATGCTCCTACATATATATACAGGGTGATGTAGAAATGTGTTCCATAAATCGCAGGGTGTATTCTTGATACAAAAGTAAAGAAAAATGACCCTATGAACATAGGTCGAGAATCCGTAGGTTTCGAGGTATAGCATGCGACAGAAAAATGAAACTCCTGAAGAATTTTTACAATTACACAACTTTACACAGAGGTTCGACCAACTTCGGCATTTATGACTATATGTATGTTACAGGGAATCTGTGTAATTAAGGATTTCATAAAATCCCTAAAATGTTCGGGGATTTCATGCAAGGTTAAGTCGCGATATTTTCGTTAAACCTACGGGAAATTTATTGAATGCCCGGTTAATTGAATGCCTGATTAGGTCAATTGTATGCCCTTGACAACTGGTTAGGTTAAGGCGTGATATTTTTGTTAAAACTAAAGAAAATATCACATTTAACCTTACATAAAGTCGCTGAAAATACTGAAAAAATCAGGGTTTGTCCACTGCTAAATAATTTGGTGCAAATTTAAAAATGCCGAAAAACTAAATAAATAAATTATAGAAAACGGAACTCGATCAAAGTAATCTTGAAAGTGAAAGGCACAACCAACGTGTAAAGAGAAAGTACTGCAACCCCAATGTCATTCGTGTTATTGAAACACTCTTTTTAAAGACAATCCTATATACTGATTAGAAATTCATTCAATCAATATCATTTCATTAATAATTTCTCTGTGTGTAAATTGGTAATGATTAATGAAACAACCAGTTAAACTTTAACTCTCAGGAATTTTTAGGTACAGCCTAGTACCAGGCGTAGGATAGGGATGCTGTATATCAAGACCTCCCCTACTATTGCTCTCGTGTTATACGTATGGGCAGTTGGTCAAGGAACTCTACTGTAGATGTTTTTAACGCTCTTATCACTTCCACCACTATTGGGATGATTTCGGGTTCAACATTTCACATCCTCCGTATTTCATGTTTTAGTCGTTGATTTTTTAAGGTCTCTTCTCTTTCATAGTTTGCGACGTTCCAGTCCCTCTGGACTCCAACTTCCACCAAGAGGCATTTGTTACCCTCCTTTTCTCTCACTTCTATGTCTGGTCTGCATCCTGTTATTCTAATGCCAGTTTTTATCTCATTATCGTATAGGAGGAGCCCTTTATCATTATCTTCTATTCCTTGTGGAATATGTTCCCAGCGTTTCTCTATTTTAAGACCCGTTTCATATTTCTTACATAATCTGAAGTGAATTAGCCTGCAAACTGCAATGTACCTCTCTGTGTAGTTTCTCCTCTGTAGAAGTACTTCACAGCCGGATAGTATGTGGCTCACAGTTGCTCTTTGAGCATAGTCTACACTTCTCAGTTCCATCTTTATCCTTTATACGTCTTTTGAACCAGTTTGTTCAGTGCTTGATCTTGTGCTGCCACCAACAGCCGTTCGTCTTCTGGTCTTAGGTTTATTTTCAGTGTCATGGGGCTGCTCAGGTCCTATTCCGGCCGGCATCCACTACATAGTCTCTTGCCTTTTGCAAGAGGTTGTTTGAGGCTTTTCTTGCTTATGGTCTTTACAAATCTGACTAGCCTTCTACCCTTTTCTTTTATGTATTGTGCTAATCCTTTGTTGTGGTTTTGTGCACTTAGTCTATTAGCACAAGCCCTAATCCGCCAACCCTCCTTGGTAGGTATAGCCTTGGTGTACATTGATTTTTGTATATTATCTTATGTGCATGCAGCAGTTTTCTGGTCATTGTGTCCAGTTTGTTAATTTCCTGTTGGCTCCAACTGATTATACCAAAACTATATGACAGTACAGGGACTGTCACTGAGTTTATGGCCGAGATCCTCTTTCAGAATTAGTTTTAATCTTTGATATATTCTTCCTGCAGTCTCTCTTTCCGTGACCGGAAAATTCGCCGTAAACATTTTCGCCGTAGGAAAATTCGCCGTAAACATTTTCGCCGTAAACATTTTCGCCGTAAACATTTTCGCCGTAAGACAAATTCGCCGTAAGGACATTTCGCCGTAAATAAAATAAAATTAAAATTAAAAAAAAAGTTTAACTGAACCCTTATAATAGCCGGTGCTGGTTAAGTGTGCGGTCTACCTAGCTTCGAGCAGTCTACCACAATTAAAATTCTTTATACTGTACGGCATTGACGATTGGTTAGGTTAAGTCGTGATAGTTTGGTTAAATAAATTTCTTAAATAAATTCCTTATCTTACTTTGAAACTCACTGTACGGCATTGACGATTGGTTAGGTTAAGTCGTGATAGTTTGGTTAAATAAATTTCTTAAATAAATTCCTTATCTTACTTTGAAACTCACTGTACGGCATTGACGATTGGTTAGGTTAAGTCGTGATAGTTTGGTTAAATAAATTTCTTAAATAATCATCCATTGATTATTTTTAAAAATTTATACGGCGAAATGTCCTTACGGCGAATTTGTCTTACGGCGAAAATGTTTACGGCGAAAATGTTTACGGCGAATTTTCCTACGGCGAAAATGTTTGCGGCGAAATTTCCTAGAACCCTCTCTTTCATAATGTCATTCTCGATCTCTCCTAACTCTTCCACTCCCAGGTATTTATAGGTAGCTTCCTGTTCTAATTCCTCTATCACTACATTTTCTATGATGTTCTCTGACTCACACCTTCTGCCTTTCTTTAATGTGATCGTTATAAACTTGTCGAGTCCAAATGCCATTTAGATATCATCTGAAAACTTCTTAACTTCCCTGATCTAATCCGTTAGTTCATTTTTGTTGGGGGCATATAATTTTAGGTTATCCACGTAGGACAGGTGTGAGACTTTTGGGTTGCTCTTTCCCCTTGGTTTCATCTGGTAGCTTTTGTTTAGTTCGTTTATTATTTGGCTTGGTTGATTTAGGACCAATACTAACAAAAGAGGGAATATGGAATCACCCTGGTAAATCACTATTTTGATCCTCATTTTGTTTACCTCAAATGTTTCATTATTGTGATGGAGAACTAGATGTCTCCGATCATGTTATTGGTGTCTCCCAAAACACCAGCGGAGTGGATCTTGTATAATCTCATTACCTCCCTTATCAATGAGTGGGGGAACACCGTTATTTGCCTTTTTGTAATCAATCCATGCCATACTTAGATTTCTTTGTTTTTTCTGCTGTGCTTCATTATAGCTCCGTTGATCAATAGTTATTCTTTGGTCTCGTGTTTTTCTAATTCTATTCTGGGCTTATTATATTGTTTTCATTTGCATGGCTGTACATTCTGTCTGCTAAAATTGCTGTCAGTAGTTTGTATATCGTAGGCAAACATGTTATTGGTCAGTATTTGCTTGGGTTCTGGATTTCTTGGAACTTGGGTAGCAAGAACGTCGCCACATTTATTTCAGAAACTCATGAAACATTAAACACACACACGAACTACATCAGAAATTCTGTTTTGCTCCTTATCACCATCATTTCTTTTAAAATAATGATGCGTTGGAAGACATGTTTTGCCAAGTAAATGCACGAAAGTCGACTGCCGAACACGTAGGAGGAGGAGGAGAAAAGGAAATGAAAATGTCTCATTACCCTATGAAACATCAATCAAAATGAAATACCAAATATTTCTTGGGATATAAACAAAAACTAGAATGGTATAAAAGATATTTACTATATTTTGTGTAGTAAATATCTTTTATACGACATAATATACTGAAAAAAAACGACGACGAAAGACTTGACAAACATTTGACCTCGACCTTCGGTCAAGTAACAAGAAAAGAAAATAACCAAGTCCAGCTCTGAAACTAAGAAATAAGTTGCTTCTACGCTGCTATTACTAAACATAATTATCGATAAAGGAAGAGATAGTTCATCTTTGATATCCACGGTTTCTGCAAATGTTGTCCGTGATTTTAACAAGCTCTATTTCATGACGTAGAAGACAAAACAATAGCACCTTGTTATTACAGGGTGTCCCTAAAGTCTGGACACATAGGAAATATCACTAACTATAACTAACTATATGTTATTATTATTATTATTATTATTATTATTATCTTAAATTCATGCAACTGAGGCCTAAGGTAGGCCCACATCGAATCAGCAACCCTGAGGTAGGACCAAATAGGACCTCCAAGTCCATAAGTTATGGACTTGGAGGTCCTATTGGTCCTACCTCAGGGTTGCTGATTCGATGTGGGCCTACCTTAGGCCTCAGTTGCATGAATTTAAGATAATAATAATATAATAATAATAATAATAATAATATATAGTTAGTTATAGTTAGTGATATTTCCTATGTGTCCAGACTTTAGGGACACCCTGTACATTAGCTCACACCACACATTCACTCTACAGTTGCGGTGATTCACCTTCCCACTTGTGTGAACGTTGCCTCATCGGTAAAAAGAATGCGATTCAGAAAATTCTGATCTTCATCTAAATTTTTCTAGCGAGGAACCTGCAAATTCCATATGCTTTGGCTCATGGTCAGGTTTAATTTCTTACACACGTCAGAGTTTATAAGCGCGTAGACGGAGTTTATACAGGACTTCGTAAACTGTTGATTCAGAAATATCCAGTTCGCGACTACATCGTGGAATCGAGTTTTTGGGAGCTATGAAAAAAAATGTTTGTCTTATGCGTTCATCATCATCATCTGACGCGCGTGGTTTGCCTGATGATTTCTTTGACGAGAGTTCTGGTTTCCTTAAACTGTATGGCAGTTGGAGGTTTCTTTGCGTACACACGCCGAAAGTTATGGTGAACAGTGATAACTGACTTTAATTCAACTAACCACAACACGGTGCTTTCTTTCGTAAAGTCGCCATAACACTTATCGTCAGGCGTCAGAGTCCACTGAGCGAGAGTCTTACTGTCGCGGATGCATGTCGGAATCCAGAAGGATGCGTGTGAGACATTAAAACTGTAGGTATTTGCTTTATTTTAAAGTACACTGCATTATTTTCGCTTCTATATCATGAAATATAGCTTCTAAAAATCTCGGATATTTTTTGGAAACCGTCAGTGGTGCAGTGGTTAGCAGCGCTGACTACGAATCCACCGACCCCAGATTCGAATCCCGGCGATGAGAAGCGGTGTTCAGCTCACCTAGCTGCTCATCCTTTAATACAAAATAATTGATTGGTAAATGAATGGGTATCCTGGGTCGCCCAGTCGTTAGAACGCTTGGCTGCCAATCGGGAGATTGTGATATCGGGTACGGGCAAGGACTTTGTAATTGCTAGCCAGTAGTGATTCGGATTCCACGTTAAGCTGGACGTCTAAAGTAAAACAACAACTTTGACCTTCGTCAGAATGAACAATTCGGTCGGAAGCAAAACCAAGGTAACCAAGGTATGGTTTAATACAGGGCTTCTCAAACTTTTTTCACTTGCGACCCCTTTGGATCAGACAAATTTTTTCGCGACCCTTCACTCAATGTCATAAAAGCAATAGGTACTAACACTGTATATTTATGAAAAAAATAATATTTTCAAATGTTTCTGCGACCCCCAATAATATTTACGCGACCCCGTTTGAGAAGCGTGGGTTTAATACAATAAAAAAAATTTGTAACAACCCAAATTTTAATGTAGAACTTTAATGATGTAATTTAACGGAAATTGAAAATCCAACAACCGGAAAAATTTTAACTTTACACCAATGTTGGAATATCAAAGAACAGTGATATATAACAGGAACACCAGGGAAAAAATAAACATCCCTTGCATTCATCGATACGAATTTGGAGTTGGCGTGTAGTCATACCAACGTACGACGATGTGCAATCGTCACAAGCATATTTGTAAATAACCAATGAGCACAAGGACTTTGGAATTATATCTTTAAATTAAAGAAAAAAAAGAAGTGTAATTTGCGTTCTAATGTGAAAATACATTTAACAGAAATTTGTGGATAAAATCTATTGATTATTTTACTAATTTTCCTCTTTAACGCAAGACTTTCAGGTCCACAAAAGGGAAGTTTCAAATAGACAACCTTCTTCTATACCGTAGTACGACGATTTTACTTTTATCAGAAAATTTATAGTTTATGAATCGTTTTATTACACTGTCAAGAAGTTTAGAAGGGAAACCATTACCCAGTAATGTATTTAATCATTAACTTTATAATTTCATGACTTAATTTCGTTTGGCTTATTTGTGTCAATATTTAAATGAAAATGAAAAGGTTTATTGGCAGACTATAGTCCATATGACAACTATTATTAATACAATGACAGTTCACATATTAAGGATAGAAATATATACAGTTGATTAGAAATAATACAGTTATGTCAAAGTTAAGTGGAGCTACAGACAGACGTTTTCGTACCAAGAAGTCCATAGCTTAGAGCAGAGCTTTCCAAACTGGTGTGTCGCGACACACTAGTGTTTTTTGTATTTTGAAAATTTTGATTTTTCTATCAACAAAATCGGCTACAAGATAAACCACCTACTGAAAAATTATCTGATATTTGATATTTGATAACAAAAATTAATTAATGTGTCGTGAAAATTGTTATGCTTAAGTAGTTTGACGCCAACGTTAAAAGTTTGGAAAGCTCTGGCTTAGAGGATAAATGGCAGGACTTATGGATAGCTTGGATGATCGGGTTGGTTGATTTTTTAATTCTTTGCATTAGACTGTGTTGAGCACGTCTTTTTACCTCCGGGAAGCTCGGGACACATTACGGGTAGCAAACATTTGCGAAGCTGAGCATTTCGGGGGTAATTTATGTAAGAGTCTAAAAGACCTGTTGTACAGCAAATTTAGGGTTCTGCCAGAACCTTTTTTATAATTCACCCAGAGTTGCTGACCGTATATATTATTGCAGAAAGTACGAAAGTGTGTGTCTTTAGCTTCACTTGTACAGAAACGAAAGTTCCTTATGGTCATATTCGCTTTAGCACACAGGCTTCGAGATTGTTTTCTTATATCCGTGTCATCACTCAAGGAGCTGGTAATAGTTTGATCCAAGTAATTAAACTCTTGTACGGGGCTCCAATAAACCTTAGCCCCCCCCCCCCGCCCATGGCCTAAACCATTAGAGGTACAGTAAAAATAAACATACCTTACAAGAGAGAATTTAATCCTGCATTTAATGAGAAACAATTAAAACTTGGTGTTCCCGCCATTGGCTTCCAATACAGCCTGAATTCGCTTTGGGTAGCTTGCCAAAAGTGACGTGAATAGATCTTGATCGTTACGCAAATTTGCTAAAACAGTTTCAATGTGTTGCGTCATTGTATCCTTCGAAAATCGATTTGCTGCAGGTTCTTGAAACAAGACACATTCAACCTTGTCCTTTATAACTGATCCAATGTGTTCACAGACGTTCAGGTCAGGGGAATTTCCTGGCCATTCTTCATTTCCAAAGAAATCGATCTCATGGTTCCGCAACAACTGTTGACTGTTGAGTGGCTAATGCCTTAAAGCAGGGGGCCTTATCGGGCAGAAGTGTGACCTGATCGACATCCATAACATTGTTTGGGTTTCTTAGAAAAGGAATGACATGCTGGGATAGAATAATATCACGAAAATACTGTCCATCCCAACTCTGACCATTTGGCTTCAGCACCCACATGAGCTTCTTTGCAGTGAACAAAACAAACACACCAACACAGTCTGGACTTTTTAATAATTCGCAATAATGTTCATTGTCATCGATTTCATCTGGTGTTGTGGCCCACACGCGATCATTTTGGTAGTTAGGCCGACGTGTTACGTAAACAAAAAATTCATCGGAGACAGCTAAATGCATGAAATCATCCACATCCCAATCTTCAAGATAATGGGCAAACCACATTCTGTCATCGATGTTAAGGTGAGTTTTTCTTGGCTTTGGAAGTTCATGCCAAGGCTTTAAACCTTGCCTATGACGGTACAGTCGAATGATCTCACCACTAACGATCTTTCCTCTCAACACTTCGATCTCTCTAGAAAGTTTAGCACAGCTGTTTTTCCGCTTACGCGTACCGCTTTCAATGATTTCCTTTGTTTCCTGAGAGAGTGGCAAATTTGGGCGGCCAGATTTGGTTGTATCCATTTCACATTCATCCAAAGTTTTATTCCAATTTCTTTTGACGAAGTCCTCACTTTTTCGCAACTTTTTGGCAACCCATGAACGTGTTATAAAGGTGGCTCCAGCATCACGAGTTTCCCGAAATGTTATTGCTCATATGCGATCTATCACACGTTGCCTCTCCGAATCACCAATTAATTGAGAAGCCATTATATTATCACTATCAGCTAGAGTAATTTTAATACCTGCAATAAATAAAGAATTTTATGTATTTTTATAATCACTGAAACTATTTTGATATAAGTAAACATGTAAGCTGCAAATGGGGGGGGCTAAGGTTTTTTGGAACCCCTTACTTCCTCAATTACTTCACCATTCATTTCAAACCTTATATCAGCTGGCTGATTACAGCTTTTAGGATGAAATTGCATAACCTTAGTTCTTGTAACATTAAAAAGAATATGTTTCTGCGAATACACTTCGCAGACGTTTAGTGGCCGTTCCAGACCTTTAACAGAGGGACTTATTAACTCCATATCATTGGCATAAACTAAGTTATTTATCCTTGTGTTTTATCTATGCAACATCCTCCTGTTGCCTCATTAAGTGAAGCAATTAATCCGTCGATATACACATTAAACAGCATAGGGGAGAGCAAGGAGCCTTGTCTCATCCTGCAAGAGGAGCCAAAACACTCGGATAGTACATTGCCCGACCTAACAGTGAAAGATTGGTGGGAATACAAAAATTTCAATAAATTTAATATGTACATGGGAACCTTCCTGTCTTCTAGTTTTGCAAATAAAATATCGTGGTTCACCCTATCATATGCCTTACTTATATCAAGGAAACAGCTATAAATGGTTGAATTACTGTCAGTGTATTTAGATATTGTTTCTTTAAGTACATAGATACACAGGTCAGTTGAGTGGGACCTTTTAAAGCCAAACTGATTAGATGATGTCCGTAGGAAATTATTTAACCGGAGTAACAAGAGTTTTTCTAGTAGTTTCGAGAAGCAGGAAGCGACAGCAATAGGCCTGTAATTATTGCTGGATAGAATGTCTCCGTACTTATTTTTTACCAGGGGCAAGATATATACCCTCATGAACTCTGCAGGGATATAGCTATGAGCCAGCATGGCTGATAGGAGCAATGATATATGCAGACATACTACGTCATTTGCATATTTTAAGTGCTCATTCGATAAGTCATCTACCCCTGACGCAGAACCAGTCTTTAACTCTTTAATTAACCTCTCTACTTCAGAAAATGACAAAAATATTTTCCCATGTCCCTCCCACAGTCGTTTCGCTGCAATCTATCTTAAGATTATCCTTACTCACACTGTTAAGAATGTTAGAATAGTAGTTTTTCCACAGCTTTGCAATTTCATCCTCCCCCGACACCCCATCGATTGTCGGAGGGAAGACATTCTTGACACCCGTTTGATTCTTAACAAATTTTCAAAATTTGTTATTATCGTTATTTATGCGAGCTTCACAGGCTTTTGATGCTCGAATAGACTCCTCTTCCTGTTTACATCGCCTTATGGCCGCCTTATACTGACCCCGACTTCTACACACATTCATGTATCCTGATCCTAATCTGGGTCTGCCATGAAAGCACCACAAATCATAGGCGTCTTTCGATTCCCTCTTCAAGGGGACAATAAAATCATTCCATCCAGGAATAACCTTAGTATGATAGTTGTAAGATTTAATCAGATTTAATATATATATTTATATTATATTTTTGCACTGAAGATGACAATGTCTAAAGCTTTGAATATTAAATGTTTGCATATGGACTAGTCTTGCTGTTCCTTATATATACTGTATACATATATACATACATATATACATATATATATATATATATATTATTTTTAATTTTTTAATAATAATAAAATTTAAAGGACAATTTTCTTTTTCCATCAACAACTTCAGATATAAAATTACGACTTTTCTCTAAAATGAAAATGTAAACAAATTCCTGTAATTTTAGACACACGACGGTAAACTGCATCCTTTTCACGGATGGTTGCTGACAAAAAGTTAATGATTTCAGGAAATTAAGGTGCCGTGGTATGAAAACATTTTCAAAAATTTTACTCGCGTAAAGGATGAGAAATGTCCCCCTAATTATTTTTCAACGTAAGAGTGAATAGAAAAAGGGCAAACCCAACCAACTCATCGTTTTAAGACGTGCGTATAAATTTATTTCTTAAAAGGGGTGATAAAAGAAAAGCGACAAAATTGGCGGGAGAGTAAAATCATCGAACTCTCGAGAAGGGGTTAAAATAGAAACTAGACCTCTGAGTACTTTTGAGTTGATTAAGATTCCTCTTGAGAGGGTTCAAAATAAACTATCTGAAGACTGTCTATATGAAAAACTCAGAAAAAGAATACAAGGAAGCGTTTATTGTTTCGTGTACAGTTAAAACTAGCATTCATTCAACAGTGTGAGAAAATTTATATATACAGGGTGTAACAAAAGTCCGTTCTCATAGAGATAAAATACAGGGTGTACATAAAGTCAGGATCTATTTTTGTGAAGCACTTGGAAATTATATGGAATTCAATCATAAAATGATAAAGTGGTAACATTTATTAAATAATTAAGAGTAGGATTCGACGTGACGGGGATAGGATTGTTAGTACCGTCGTCTACCAACATGATGGTGCTCCTTGTCACTATGCCAAAATTGTTCAGGATTATCTAAATGGACGTTTTCCAAATCGCTGGATCGGACGCGGAAGCAACAGACCTTGGCCAGCGAGATGACCAGATTTAACCCCTTTAGATTTCTTTGCATGGGGCTTTATCGAGTCGCACGTCTATCAGACGAAGATTACGAGTCTTGAAAACTTACGTACACGTATACGAACTGCTGCAAATAACATAACTCCGCAAATGCTCCAGAATGTGTTTAGAAATGCTGCGGAACGATTTGAGCTGTGCAGGGATACTGATGGGCGTCACGTCGAATCCTACTCTTAATTATTTAATAAATGTTACCACTTTATCATTTTATGATTGAATTCCATATAATTTCCAAGTGCTTCACAAAAATAGATCCTGACTTTATGTACACCCTGTATAATAGAATTGAACGAGAAAATAGTTTTAACTATACATTACAAACAATACAAGCTGCCGGTTACGTTCTGAAGTGTTTCCGCACTAATTCTGTTACAGTGATCTGTAATTTTTTCTTTTAACTACTGGATCGTTCGAGGTCTTGACTCAAACGACGGACTTTAAGTGGCTCCACAAGAAGTCAAGTGGGGTCAAATCAGGACTTCGGGGCGGCCATTCCACACAACCTCGGCGTCCTATCCATCTGCCACGAAGATTCTCATCTAACCATTGTCTCGCTGAACGAGCGAAATGCGGAAGTACACCATCTTGCTGAAACCAGAACTTTCACCTAGCATCCAAAGACATTTCGTCAATGTACTTTTGCAAAATTCCCTCCAGAATGTTGTTCAAGTAAGAATCCCCGTTTGTGGTTTCATCAAAAAAGTATGGTCCTATGATGGCTCCTGTATGAATTCCTGCCACACCATAATCCTAGGATCACAACCTACAAATGTGCATCTTCAACCCAATGCGAATTTTCGTCGCTCCAGTAACGATAATTGTGGCGATTCACTGTTCCTTTAAATAAAAACAAGCTTCGTCGATAAATAAAATATTTCCCAATGAAAACGGACTTTTGTTATACCGTGTGTGTATATATATATATATATATATATATATATATATACAGGGTGGGCCGAAAGTCTGGATCCATAGGAAAATATTTATTTTAATACATAAATTACAACAAATGGTAAATACTTAAAATGAATATCAACTTTAACTCGTAAATGCGTATCCGTGATACTGTACAGTAGTTCGTACTCCAGTATAAATACTCAAATACTTTTTTTATTTCAGCCCAGAAATGGCTTCGAATCTAACAACAGAAGACCGGGTAGAACTTGTGCTCATGTACGCAAGACAGGGCGCTACACGCAGAGAAGTTGCTACCGAATTCAATAGAAATCATCCTGATAAGCATCCAGTAACACATGCGACTGTTGGCAAGTTGTTTAAACGTTTCAAAGAAACAGGAAGTGTACATGATCGACGGCGTTCTGGTCGTCCAAAAACTGCAACTGATGAAAATACCTCTGCAATGGTATGTGAAACTTTAACGAATAGTCCAGTAAAGTCAACAAGAAGATTATCAAATGAAACACGCATCTCGAGAACGTCAATCCGAAGAATTATTAAAAATCATAAATTCCATCCCTAAGTGTCTCGATGTCAGAGGCCGCCAATTTGAGCATTTGTTATAATTTGTTGTTTATACTGGAGTACGAACCACTGTACAGTATCACGGATACGCATTTACGAGTTAAAGTTGATATTCATTTTAAGTATTTACCATTTGTTGTAACTCATGTATTAAAATAAATATTTACCTATGGATCCAGACTTTCGGCCCACCCTATATATATATATATATATATATATATATATATATATATATATATATATATATATATATATAATAATATATATATAACCTTAATTAATTGGGTTAGAAAAAAATAACTTTTGCTTTTGATCGAATTGTTCATTCTAACGAAGGTCAAGCTTATTGCCACACCAAAGGAGTCAAATTTCAAATTTCTCGCCAGGCTCAATCTCACGACCTCCCGATCGGCACACCCAGCATCTTAACCACAAGGCCAATGGCTCTTAACCTTTTTAGGCTGCGACCCAAATTCTGGTCGCGGGGCTAGCTCGGTAACTTATGCCTTCAAAAACTTCACTCATAATAGATAATAAAATAATTAATCGTAAAATGATTGGGTCATTAAATTATATTTATCACTTATTTATGTTATCCCTAATCAAAATGGCTTGGCGACGCAGGGGTTAAGAACCACTGTACTGGGCACTCAGGTGTGTGTGTGTGTGTGTGTGTGTGTGTGTGTGTGTGTGTGTGTGTGTGTGAAATAGGCATTAAAACATCTAATTCCCATCACACTGAATGTACAGACTTCAATTTTCTCAAGTAGGGAAAATATGCCTGAGAGGTTTTTAACATGACAAGGAGCAGCCCAGAGCCATTTGCATATAGAAATGAATGACTGTCGTTGATGAATATAAGCGCGCTAAATTAATTAAATAACCCCCCCCACACACACACACACACATTTCAACTCTACATCGAAATAAGAGCTGGAACATGTGTATTGTAATTATAAAGAGGTTAGATATGATACATAATTATGTAAGAAAGAAAACTTGCCCGGTTTTCTTATACAAATATGTTGATACGAATCAGCTTGAAATGGGTAACTTAAATCCTATACACTTGCCACGCGTACAGTTTCGGAAAAAAATTCACCTAAAATATGTCTAGAAAAGCATTAAAACATTACTAATTGGTATGCAATATTCTGCTTTCCTTCGGATATTTTTTTGGGGGGTAACATTAACAAAATTACAAAAACAAAGAACAATTATTACAGATTAGTAAAATCTCGTGTTTTTCAAAAATGTTACGCCTCCGGTAGAACATATTTCCCAAACTGTACACAAGAAAAAACAATATACTATCGAGTAGAAAAAGATAGCTCATGTTCAAAAACTCGTCCAAATACAGTTCTATAACTCGTATGAACAGCTCTCATACAAAGCTGGGCACTTGCGGTATTTTTTTGCGGTACTGCGGTACTGCGGTACTACCGCACTACCAAACCGGTACCGCATAACGCAGTACCGCAAAGGATCGCTGAAAGTACAGCAGTACCGCTACCGCATTCAAATTTCCCGCGGTACTTTCCGCGGTACCGACAAACACGACTTTTCAAAAAATTAACACTTTTTTTGAAGTAAACCTTATTACAGGAGTACAGTAAGACGAATGCTGCGTGTGTTGCATCAGCCTAACTCTAGACACGTTAAGTTTTCGTTCAGAACATGTTACGTTGCCATCCTATCACAACGCCTCAGTGCAGTGCTTGCTTTTGAGCCGGTTGCACGTGTGTTACATTCCTGTGACAAAGATCGATTTTTAGCCATTATGGCAGAAAGTTCAGGTGCGAAATCGCCGATATGCAATTTCTGAAAATATGTGCTATTACTTGTGTTGTTCTTGTGTGCAGTACCGCAGTACCGCGGAACGCACCAGGGGGACCTGAAAAAGTACCGCAG
>JAJOZX010009713.1:77500-152956 GCA_023014485.1 Bathynomus jamesi | reverse complement strand
ATTAAAAAAAAAAATTTTTAATGTTTACGAAAGATATTGCAATAAAATAAAATTGAATAACATAATAAAAATAAAACTGTTGAAATAAGATGGCATATTGCAATATTGCAATATTGCAAACAATAACTTAATGTTTAAGAAGGATATTGAAATAAAAAGGATCACCTGAAGATCAGGGCCCCCATGTATTCTTATTTTTTGCTTTACAGTGCCAAATATAATAATAAATTGAATTGAATGCCCGGTTAGGTCAACTGTACGCCCTTGACGATTGGTTAGGTTAAGTCGTAATATTTTCGTTAGTTTTAACGAAGATATCATTTGGTAATTGAGGCTGGGGCCCTGATCTTCAGGTGATCCGTAAAAAAATAGAACAACATAATTAGAACTATAAATTATATTATAAATTATAAATTATAAATAAATTAAACTATAAATTATAAACTGTAAACTTTATAGTTTATACTTATAAATTTTAGAGCAATCCAAGAATAAGCACCCTCGTTCGACCCCCAATCCAAGAAAAAGCACCCTAAATTGATTGGGGGGGGGGGGGGGGGGTGCTTATTCTTGGATTGCTGCAAATAGTTTAATAGAGTCAAGCAGATTAAGTATAAAGTGGTAAATACACATTTAAGTGCAGTTACATAAAATTTCAGACTGAATTAGGGTGGCCAGACGTCTGGCTTTAGGCGGACAGTCCGCCTTTTGAGCACTCTGTCCTTAGGGTGACCATTTCCAAATTTCCAAAAAGGAGGACACTGCGTATGTGGCCGTACGGTAACATATATATATATATATAATATATATATATATATATGTTAACGTACGGCCACATACGCAGTGTCCTCCTTTTTAAGTGGCCACCCTAGACTGAATTAATATATACCGAAGCGTGTTCGGAGTTCCTCTAACTTAAATTTAGAAATTCTATTGTTAAATTTAGTAATGTAAGATTTTCTGTTATTTTTTAAAGGTCTCTTCATAAAAATATACCTCCTGTTTAATAGGTAAAGTCCTGAACTGTAATTTCTGCTTTTCATTTGATTTCAATCATAGATCAAAATCCAACATTATATTTGACTTGTTAAACCTCTAAAACTGCTAAAAATTAAGTATATATATGATGAAAACCACAAGGAAAAAGAAAAATGATTCCAAGACCTTTCGTGTATTCAGAAGTACACCTCGTCAGGGAATGACGTCATTTTTCTTTTTCCTTGTGGGTTTGCATCATTCATTCATTCATTTCACGTGTTTAATTGTGAAATTCATCCCTCCCATATATATATATATATATATATCCTGCATAACTTTCTTTGTTTTTGCCACTTTGGGTTTTTTTCCTTCAAAAATATTGGTTGCTTTAACTACGTGTTTGTTACGAGAAAGTTACACATGCAAAAGTTACATGAAAATTACTCAAAAAACTTACACACAATTTACGTTAAGTTACGTGTAAGCTACACCATAGTTACTGCCCAAAAAAATTATGGATATGTTACGCAGGAGTTACGCGTAACTCCTGCGTAACTCATTACGCGTAACTTCTACGTTTCTTCAAAACGTAGAAGAAAAACTCAGTTAGGATACGAGGCCCCAAACTGTTTAATAGTTTAATACCTACTGAAGAGGAAGTGCGTCTTCTGCAAAATATTAACTTAAAAAAAAATTTAAAATCGTCTTCACAAATTCCTAAGCTAAGTCTGATCAGCCATGCGTGGCAGGCTACGAGGGCAGGATGAAAGTAGAAAATAACTCTCTTCTTCATCAAATCCCTCAAATAAAGAATACTACAGGAGGATCCATCGAAGGCTGACCCCGAACATTTAATAGTATGAAAACTACAAAAGAGGGGCGTCGACAAGCTTGACCTTCGTGAAATGAGGAATCATCGCATGGAACATTTGAAAGGTTGAAAAAAAAGGTTGATACAACTCAGAATGGTCCCCTGAGAAACTTTTATGTTACACGCAGACCCAGAGACGTCAACCTTGAAGGTATGAAAATCCGTGAGATTTTGCCTGATTTTGCCTGATTTTGCCTGTGCCTGATTTTGCCTGATTTTGCCTGATTTTGCCTGATTTTGCCTGATTTTGCCTGATTTTGCCTGATTTTGCCTGTGCCTGATTTTGATAACTGGAAACATATCCCAAATAAGGGAATTTGAGACTTAAAATCCGTGAGTCTCACGGAGAATCCGTGAGAGTTGAAATGTCTGCCTGAGACCATGGATGGAACAAGGAACTCTTCTCGGAAAATCAAATGTACTATAGTTCGAATAAGTAATGGTAAATGACAAACACTATAGTTTTTTTTTTTCATGATGTTAGCTCGACGTGAGCAACGGGTCACTCGTAAAGGAGGCCTTTTTCTTACGAGTTCAACTGACTTCCATATTAGCCTTTGTGTGTTATACTACCTGCAACAAAAAAAAAAAGGTCCAAAAGCAAGACATCAATTTCAACACTTGTCTTAGTTCTAACGTATTAATTTTGTAAATTCAATTTAAAATAAATTTTCCTATGAGACCGGACTTATGGGACACCCTGTATATATAAGAAATCAGTAGGAACCTTCGTTACGAACTAATTCTATTATTTTTGAACCTTCCTCATAAACCACGTATGGAGATAAGTTATATATTTAAAAAACAAAAAAAAAAAATTCTTTTGAAAACTGTTTTGCAAAGAAAGGACGATTGTAACACGGAGGGGCATTAAATTTAATCCGGATTTATTTATAACGTGCCCCAACATATTTGCCCACATTTTCGATATCATAAAAAATCTACGTGTAAATACCCATGAATATTTATTTTGGTTTTATTACATACGGACAGTTTTTTAAAAGCATTATGGCACTCAGAACAAGATTAGTGGAGATAAGGGGCATCGTATAATAAAAAACGGGCATTGAATGAGAACAGAGTAAGCTGGAGGTGTTTATCCGAAGGACTCGTTTGATCTTAGGTGCAGAACCCGCGTAATATAGGTCGTAATAAAGTCCCTTATTATAGGGAAAAGAAACCACCTATAGTGTCATATGCAGGCACGGAGTGAGTATGGCTCATGTTTAATTTTGGCCCGAATTGAGGTTTTCTCTCTCTCTCTCTCTCTGTCTCTCTCTCTGTCTCTCTCTCTTTGTCTGTCTCTCTCTCTCTCTCTCTCTCTCTCTCTCTCTGTCTCTCTCTCTCTCTCTCTCTCTCTCTTTTGAAGGACTTCCAAAACATATCTAATTAAAGAGTCGCTTTATGGGGACATTAAATTGAATTTTTATGTCCAGTCAAAACCTTTACAGTTATTAAGGTGCATTGTAGCAGCTAAGTTTAATTATAAATTTTTACTATTTGACTTACATTTAAAGCAAAATTTACGATGGGGAGACCACGCCACGCGCATACATTCCCTCCAAAATACTTCAAAAGAGTATATGAACCTCCACTAAAATATTATAACATTAAAATAATCTTACGAGATACCAACAATATGGTTAAAAACCCGATAGATTTTATCAATTTAGCTTGAAATTTCTATTCTTATTAAAGGATAAACGAAATTCATACTTAAATTTTAATATCATCCAATCTTTTTCTTCTTGTCTGTCTGCACCGAAACCGCATGAACATATCACTTCATAAGTGACGTAAAACTTGTCCAGCCAATCACAAAATGTATAAAATATATATGTGTGTGTGTGTATATATATATATTGCAAAATAAAGCTGCTTCTTGACATTTTTTTTTAGCCCAGAAAGTTCTTATTACACGGGCAATCTTATCTTAATATTAATGGACACGAAACCGCTCGCGTATCTTATGAAACCGACTGTTTACGAGATAAAAATAACGTTAAAATAAGAATTCACGAAATGTAATCGGAGGAGTAAACTTTGATGAAAGAAAAATAATCAAGCATGAAACAAAAATTACGATAAATGACAGTTTCAAGCACTTTATCTGTTTTATACTTTGTCCATTAATGCCGCAACCTGACAAGATAAAATGTGTTTTAAATCTTGACCTTCGTTTCACGAAATTGTAATTGGGTATAATTAGCAAAGTTTCTTTTGTATTCATGCAAAATATTGGGTACAAAAATATTCAGAACTCTTTAAAAAGTAGATAATCTACTATATTAACAGTTACGAGAATAGAAAGAGTTTATTATATATATTATAAAGTAATAATAATAATAATAATAGAAATATTAGTATTAGTAATTTGATAATATTCACGTAGCGTCGTCGGGAAAACTGCGATTTCGCAAAATCGTACAAAATGAAATACCAAAACGAAAGAACTTAAAAACCAACCGATAGAAAACGGGTGGAAGGAGTTTACTGTTACTGTCGAGATTGAAAGTTTGGATTTTGGAACTCAAACATTTTTAAAATGTCGGGGTATTTAGGGGTATTTATTTACAATTTAGGGTATTTACTCGCCCTGCTCGTACACGAAAGTTGTGAGAACAGAACGAGGAAAATATGCAAAATGTTTTTGAAGTCATATTTGGAAATCGAAGTTGCCAAATAATTTTTTTCAAAATTCTGGTACAGATATTTTACAGAATAATTTACGCACGAAATAGTGTTTACGGAAGACATAATAACTCCAATGTGTAAATTATGACCATCTAACAGCTAACAGGCGTTTCTTCAGACCTAAATCAAGATATACAGTGTGACGCAAAAATTGCGAACCATAGGAATTTTCAGTGTTGACTCTATTATTGTTTTTCTTTTAGGTAGGGGATGGCTGCGAAATTAACACTAGACGAGAGGGTGAGCTTGGTTTTAATGTATGTAATACCAGCTACTACAAATCGATGAATCAGTACAGAATTTTAAATAAAAAGGTATTTTGATAAATACCGAATCATTCAATACAGAATTTTAATTCTATACCGTTTGATCGATTTGTAGTACCTGGTATTCCATATATTAAAACCAAGCTCACCCTCTCCTCTATTGTTAATTTCGCAGCCATCCCCTACCTAAAAGAAAAAAAATACTATAACCAACACTGAAAATTCCTCTGGTTCGCGACTTTTGCGCCACCCTGTATATATATATATATATGAAAAATATTTTGGCTCCACGTTCGGTCTCGCCAGCTGGCCTTTGCAAAAGCTTTTATTGAATACATTCAGTATTATCTTTCAAAAAGCTTTTTGGAGAGGTGAAATTTAAGACTATATATATATATACACACGAGTGTATATATATTTTTTTAGTGGATTTAAGCACCATAATTCTTATTTCGTGTTAGCAAAAAACTTTATTTTGATATAAATCTCCAATTCGCTTATACGAACGATGAGTTACGATTTTAGAAGATTACACCAATAAATAAAAGGCTATAAAATATCTAGATAAAAACAATTGTTCGTAATTTTTAGTAATACACATCGTTCACTAAACTGAAAATAAATATATATATATACTATATATGTTACACACCCACATATATATGTGTGTGTGTATATATACATATTGTAATAAATTAATTTTAGGAGTATTTATTATTGATTATTATATTAAATATGTAGATTATGGTAAAATTTTAAAATTTGGTATATTAAAATACGATGAGGTATGCGCGCATGCATACATGCATGCATTCCAAACGCATATAATATAATCTTTACATCTTTCCTTTATCTTGCGTCAAACTCGAAACTTTGGTAGAGGAAAGACTTTAAGTAGAAAAATTACTATTTGCATGAGAAATCATTTAAAAATCTTGAATTAATCCCAATGGTTTTTAAAAAACCCAAAAAGAGACAGACAGACAGAGAGACAGACAGAGAGACAGACAGAGAGAGAGAGTTACAAGGAGTTACAAGGAAAAGAAGTACCTCAAAAGGCCTTGCGGCCCATACCGAGGAGGTACCAATGGCAACGGGTGCCAGGGAAAATTTTGTCTTTCAACTATGCTAGCAGTAGTAGAAACTGGATAGAAAAGTAGAAGGCTCTCTCCCCACCCTCCGCTCCCTCCCTGCCAGAGGCAGGTACGGAAAAAGGTTGAAGAAAATACCTTGACCCTGGAAAAGTAGCCAAGGAAATTTTACAGGAAAGTGGAGAATATATAAATAGCTCAATATTTAGCTTGCTCACAGAGACCGAGCAAGCGAACTCCTGCAGAGTTTTCTGAGGTTTTAATCTTAAACTATGAGTGTGTTCAGTACTTTGTCTAGCCTATTTTTAAACAGATTTACACTTTGACTGGAAACAACCTCTGAGGGAAGTTGGTTCCAGATATTAACTATTTTATAGGAAAAGAAATTTCCGCAGACTGAGGTCCTAAATGTCTTTACACACTCAAATAGTGTGCAAGATTTCGTCTAACCTTTTCTTGAACTGATCCACAGAGGAACTGTTCACAACTTCCGAAGGTAACCTGTTCCATGTGTCACAGATCTTATACGTAACGTAATTCCCACACACACTAGTCCTAAACCGTTTCAAATCCAACTTCCAACCATTGTTGCGAGTTGGGTTATCATTTAAACTAAACATACTTCTAAAATCGACATCGTTGAACCCTCGTAAGAGCTTGAAAACCTCGATCAGTTGACCGCGCAGCCTCCGAGTTTCAAGCGAAAATAAGTTCAGGGCGCGTAACCGTCGATTGTAGCCCATATGCCTAACGGAAGGGATCAACTTTGTGGCCCTCGCCTGCACTCGCTCCAGCCTCTCAATATCTTTCCTGAGGGTGGGCGACCAGAACTGCACAGCATACTCCAGGTACGGCCGAACAAGGGAATTGTACAGTGAGAGCACAATCTCCTTGTTCCGAAACTGAAATTGCCTCCTGATATAACCCAATAGTTTCTGGGCTTTCTTTTCCACCTCTACACACTGTTTCGTAAACTTAAGGTCGCTGCTAATTAGCACACCCAAGTCCTTTCTAAATCAGTCACCTCGATATTACTGCCCAACATCGAGTAGTCCGACTTGGGATTGGCGTAGCCAATGTGCATCACTTTGCATTTACCCAAGTTAAACGGCATTTGCCATTTTTCGGACCACTCTCGTATCCTACCTAGGTCCGCACGCAGTTCCTCGATCGCTTCGGGCGTCCTAACATTGGCCCCAAGCTTGGGGACAGACAGACAGAGAGTTACAAGGAGTTACAAGGAAAAGAAGTACCTCAAAAGGCCTTGCGGCCATACCGAGGAGGTACCAATGGCAACGGGTGCCACGAAAAATTTTCTACACACTCAAATAGTGTGCAAGATTTGGTCAAACCTTTTCTTGAAATAATCCACAGAGGAACTGTTCACAACTTCTGAAGGTAAACTGTTCCACGTGTCACAGATCTTATACGTAAAGTAATTGCCACACACACTAGTCCTAAACCGTTTCAAATCCAACTTCCAACCATTGTTGCGAGTTAGGTTATCATTTAAACTAAACATGCTTCTAAAATCGCTCCAGCCTCTCAATATCTTTCCTGAGGGTGGGTGACCAGAACTCACAGCATACTCCAGGTGCGGCCGAACCAGAGAATTGTACAGCGAGAGCACAATCTCCTTGTCCCGAAATCGAAATTGCCTCCTGATATAACCCAACAACTTCTGGGCTTTTTTTCCACCTCTACGCACTGTTTCGTAAACTTAAGGTCGCTGCTAATTAGCACACCCAAGTCCTTTTCCAAATCAGTAGCCTCGATATTACTCCCCAACAGTGAGTAGTCCGACTTCGGATTGGCGTAGCCAATGTGCATCACCTTGCACTTACCCAAGTTAAATGGCATTTGCCATTTTTCGGACCACTCTCCTATCCTACGTAGGTCCACACGCAGTTGCTCTATCGCCTCGGGTGTCCCAACATTGGCCCCAAGCTTTGTGTCATCAGCGAATTTGGCGATCCTACTGACGATGCCACCGTCGATATCATTTATCTAAATGATAAACAACAGTGGCCCCAAAACGGAACCCTGAGGAACCCGCTAGTGACCGAGGCCCAACCCGAACTAGCCCCTTTAATTACAACCCTCTGCCGCCTATTCTTCAGCCAGTTTTCAATCCACCTACCTACTTCCCCACCGATACCCAGCGCGCGTACTTTGGCCATTAGCCGGCGGTGAGGTACCTTATCAAAGGCTTTCTGAAAGTCAAGATAAAGTATATCAATCGCCCTACTCTTATCATACTCACTCAAAATGACGTGGAAAAACTCGAGCAAGTTGGTGAGACACGACCTATGCCGTCTAAACCCATGTTGGGAGTCCCAAAGCAGCTTGTAGGAATCCAAATGGTCAACGATCCTATCCGCTATTATCACCTCTAATAATTTACCTACAACTGAAGTGAAACTAATGGGACGATAGTTCCCTGGACTTTCGTGATCCCCTTTCTTAAAGATAGGGGTCACGTTGGCTCTCTCCAGTCACCAGGCACCTGGCCCGTCTCCAACGATTTGTTGAAGACTGTAGCCAGGTGGGGACCCGCCTGGTCGCGCACCTCCCGCAACACTCTGGGGAGAAACTGGTCTGGCCCAGGAGCCTTAAACGCGCTCAGTTTGTCTATTATATCGGCAACGACTGTCGTGGTACATCGAACACTATCCACGCCAGCACCTTCGTGCCTGATGCCTGGCTCGGGGATGACGCGGGTGTCCTCCCTGGTGAACACTCCCGCAAAGTACTCAGAGAAAGAGAGAGCGAGAGAGAGACAGACAGAGAGACAGACAGACACAGACAGACAGAGAGACAGACAGACAGACAGACAGACAGACACAGACAGACAGAGAGGGAGACAGACAGACAGATAGTCAGACAGAGAGACACACACACAGACAAATAGACATAGACACACACAGACACACAGAGAGAGAGAGAGAGAGAGAGAGCAAATAGTCGAAAATAAATCATTAATTTGCAGTCCTTATTCCCAATAATAATAAACATTAAAAGAAGAGATCAAAAAAGCTCATAAAAATTGCCGTTCCGACCTCTAAAATCGAAGATAAGATCAATTCATTTCGATAAGATAAGAAATAGCGAGAAAATGATTTTACTCCTCGAATTTTTTTGTTTTTGTTTTTTGTAATTCACTGTTTCGTTGTTAGAGAATTAATTTTTTTTTGTAAACTTTCATTTACCAAGCCACTGACACCAATAATATATATCGTAAAATACAGGGTTTCCCAGAAGTCTGGACTCATTGGGAAAAACAGACATTATATTTTTAAAGTGAAATAAACACATTTCTAATGTCAGTTTTACGTATTTCAGGAAAGAAAATACCCTTATGGTTCAGTATACCAATCAAGAGAGGGTGGAACTGGTATTGCTACATGTTTCCGGAAAAAGCTAGAGAGAGGCATGTCAGTTATTTCACGAACATGCCTCCTTCTGGCTCTTTCCGGAAAAATGTAACAATACCAGTTCCACTTTCTCTTCATTGGTGTACTGAGCCATGAGGGTATTGGGTATTTTTTTTCCTGAAATATCTGAAATATGTAAAACTGACATTGGAAATGTATTTGTTTCACTTTAAAAATATAATGTCTATTTTTCTTATGAGTCCAGACTTCTGGAACACCTTGTATATCGCATATATATCTTATATATCGTAAAACATCTTTCGTGGTAACGCTCGCGACTCTTACTCGGTGAGTCCCGGGTTCGAGTCCTGGGAGGGATGCATTTTTGTTTTATATATAATGACAATGATAATGAAAATTTTTTGCTAATAAAGTTTAGCATCGTCATTATTAATTATTAATATATATGTTATGCGCCATCGGTAGATTTGTGCTATCGACCGATCGCGCTGCGCTATCAATGGATCCAATCTGTTTATTATGTATTTTTATTTACGTATTATCGGGACTACCAAACTGATTATTATGTATTTTTGCTCTCGTCATTTTCGTTTAAACTAACGAAAATATCACAACTTAACCTAACCAATCATCAAGGGCGTACAGTTGACCTAACCGGGCATTCAATTAACCTAACAGGTTAATATTGGTTAGGTTAAGTTGTGATATTTTCGTTAGTTTAAACGAAAATGACGAGATCACGTAAGTAAAAATACATAATAAACAGATTGGATCCATTGATAGCGCAGCGCGATCGGTCGATAGCGCAAATCTACCGATGGCGCATAACATATATATATATATAACAAAAATGCAACTTATCCCGGGATTCGAACCCGGAACCCACTGAGTAGGAGTAACGAGATTTACCACCAGAGGTGTTTTACGATGTTAACCCTTCCGCCCTCGAGGAAACATTTAATTCAAATCTCTTTGGTATAGCAGTGGGGTCCCATACATGCAATAACAAGCGTGAGCAGGCGTGGGTTTAATTAATATGAAACAAAAATAACTCCACCAAGATTCGAACTAGAGACCTCCTGAGTAGGAGTCACGAAAGACTCATGCGTGTTACTTGACCTAGGGGATCCCAGTGCTATACCAGAGAGATCTGATTACATGCTGCCAATTTCCCTCTAGTGTAAGAGGGTTACTATCGTAAAATACCTCTGGATGCGAAAGCGTTAAGTGCTTCCTCGGTCGTTTAGCCTAAATATACATCAGTCTGCGTTAACTTTTATTCCGTTGTAGTTTGATGGTAGCGCCCGCGACCCCTACTCAAGAGGTTCCAGATTCGAATTCGGAGAGGGGGCATTTTTATTTCATACAAAAAAACAAGTGTGCTGATGCGCGCTATTCCATATAACCTTGGTTAACCTTGGTTTAGCTTCCACTCGAATTGTTCATTCTGACGAAGGTCAAGCTTTTCACTCCACCTTAGACCTACAGTTTAACGTGAAATCTGAACCACGCCCCACCAGCAGCTCAGCGTTTTAACCACTAGGCTACCCAGGGTACCCATTCATCTACCAACCAATTTTTTATTGTGTGGAAGGATGAACAGCTGGATTTTGCTGCGCGCTGCCTACTGTCACTGGGTCTCGATTCCGGGGCAGATGGATTCGTAGTCAATGACACTAACCACTACACTACTGAGGCGCATATATATATATATATAGTCTATATATATATAATTCCGCCCGAATTGTTCATTCTGACGAAGGTCAAGCTTGTTGCTCCACCTTAGACCTACAGTTTAACGTGGAATCCATCCACAACCCACCACGGGTGGTTAAAAATTACAAAATCCTCGCCCAGACTCGATCTCACGATCTCCCGATCAGTAGTACAGCATCTTAACACTGCACATGTGTGTGTGTGTGTGTGTGTGTGTTATAAATACTTTGTTCATATGAAAGCACTTATTCCACATTTAGTTGCAAGAACTGTTGCGTTGGTTTTACTATACTTCTGAGGTACCATTTCTTAAAGCCCAGCAGTCTTATAGAGCACTAAAAACTAATTAAGTAATAAATCTTGCTACTCCACTAAGTTTAATGACTTGAGCAGGGTGGTTGGGAGGTACTTTGCAATTTTTAAAATTCAAGCGTCCCAAAAATTATCAGTCGTACGTAAATTACCTCATAAGTATATAAAACTAGCGTGTGTACGTGTGTGTGAGCACGCATGCGCATAATTGATTCTTAAAACCTTTTTATTTATTTCTATTATTATATTTTCGACTTTTTCCATTATTTTTCATTATTAAGGTGTGGTTTACGTGGTATGAGGTTGCCTAAGTCTTTTTTAAAAGTTCATATAGCGGTTAAATGAAACTCGATTTTAAAATTTCATATAGCGGTTAAATGAAACTCGATTTTAAAATTTTAAATAACTCGCAAAAAACATAATACTGAGCTATTATTCATCTGAAAAGCTCGCGAAGGAACTCGCAAAATGAAAAAGAAGAAATAGGAAAAAAAAATATTGTCTGTAAAAGCGTTTGTTTACATTGTTTGGTTAATTGTGCGAATGTATCAATTCATCGGAATGTATTGAAATATTTTTTTAGAAATTCGATTTATGACAAAATTAGGGACAACTATTGCATTTAATTATTATACGAGTATATATATATATATATATATATATATATATATATATATATATATATATATATATAATTTCCTACAATTACGATTTATATCACGTACAAGCTTTATTGCTCATCTCTATCCCATTGGAGTCATAAAAATGGATAAAGGCATCCATTTATGTAGATGAATCTCTGCTTCAGTTCTGCATTTTTGAGGTGCCAAGTGATATTTGTGATAAACGAAATGCCAGTCAGACTGCCAATTCACCTAAAATTATTAGAACAAATAATAAAATTTTAATTACGAAACGTAAACAAATGCTGCTTCTTCTCCCCCGCCCCACACAGATCCCTCCCTTAAACGAACCCCTCCTCCCCCGAATTAAAGACAAATACATCCTTAAATCACCGGCACCTCTTAATAGCCTAGCGCTACTCACCAAATTAAATTAACTTTCATTTTTTAACCATTTCTTAGTGAATAAGTAAAAATTAAGGGAATACAAAGAGATATGTCGAAGGGTCTGAGCGTCATTTGACTAATCTGAGAAACAGGATTCGAATATACGTGCGGAATATTAATTTCAGCCTTCTCGAAATGAAGTCATTTCGATTCTTTCGAAAGAGAGAGGCGATCAACTCGGTAGTGAAATGACCTCAGAACAAGGAGCTCCAGCGGTCAACTCAATCCCGCACGTAATTAATTGCCTAACCTCAAACTATTTTACTCTTTCTCATATATATATATATATATATATATATATATATATATATATATATATATATATATATATATACAGGGTGGCCCATAAGTTAAATTTAGAAATTTTACTGATTTATTCAAAATGCAACTTAACTATCTCGACAAATATTCTTTCCTCTTTTTTTTTTTTTTTAATCCGCTAGATGGATTTTCGCTTTAATTATAACCGATTGGGACTTGCGGGTCACCCTGTATGTAACATTTGTTATGTATTTTGTTGAATATTTTAAAATTTAATTCTGTTATACTATTTTTTAAAATTGTTAAAGCTTAAATGTCATTGTGCTTCGATACAGCAAAAACATTGCTGTACATGAGTGTAGGAAAGGTGTAGTAAAGGTGTGTGTGAGTGTAATGTAGTGTAGTAGTAATGACTAATGAGTGTAAAGTAATAATAATAATGATAATAATAATAATAATAATAATAATATTGAACGAATAAAATTTAATTAAAAAGTTCAATGAAATTTTTTTTTTTAAATTTTATTTGAAACAAAATATAAAAAAATAAAAATTAAAAAAAAAAAAATTCTCCCTAAATTTGTAATGAAAATGTTTGGAAGGATGAATTGATCCCTTTTGCGCAATAACGATTTTGGCTAATTGTTTAAAACCAAAATTGTAAATTATCAAGTTTATATTTTCGCTAATATGACTTTCTCTTTTCCGCCGTTTCATAGTTTCGCTTATTAACCAAGTACAAACAAGTTATATGTACCCCAGTTCGAGATTGCGTAGTCGAAATTTCGTTTGTTACAAAATTTCTACACATGCTTTAGATCAATGGTTAAACATCGTTAAAAATATATAAGGGCTGGGCTGGAGGGGCCCGGTGTGTGGTGTTCTTTATATACCCACTATGGCTTGTTTTATATATATATATATACAGGTGGGGAAAGTAGCTCCCTAATTTAAATTACATATAAATTATGTATAAATTGTGATTGTATTGTTATATTGTTATGGTGTGTTTCTCTAAGTGGTACAATTGTAACGGTAATCTTTTTTCTCTAAAGTGTTCTCTTTGTGTTCTCTAAAGTGGTACAATTGTAACGTTCATTTTTTTTTTCATTTCAGATTGAAGGTAACATGGCTGAGCGTTTTAACACTGCAGGAACGTGCCCAGTTGGCGGCACGGTACGAAGTTTGGCAATCTTCGTTCGAGTTCAAAGATGGTGGCGGGCCATTCACGGACCACGTGCCCAAGTGGACCCGAAAATAATCAAGAACTGCCACTCGAAGCTCATGACCACGGGGTCTGTGGCAGTTGTTCGAAGATGTGGTCGCCCTTCGACATCCATGGCCCAGGAGACGGTGCAGGCAGATCAGAAATGTTCGCACGGAGTCCACGAAAGTCAACTCGCCAGGCAGCTCCGGAAAGTGGACTCTCCCGCTACTCAGTGCGAACTGTGCTGAAGAAGGAGCTGAACTGGCGTGCGTGAAGCCGCATTACTGCCAATCTCTCTCGGACGAGGACTGCGACATTTGCATGGAGTTCGGGAAATCATGCTGGCTTGGCATGAAGACTGGCCCCATCTCTTCCGCAACATCCTCTGGAGCGACGAGGCGGTGTTCACGTCGAGGCTTTGTCAACCGCCCCAATTGCCACTACTGGGCAGGAAGGATCCCATGGTTACCGGTGAAAAATGGCAGAATCGGTTTCAGTGTAACGGTGTGGTGTGGTATGACCTCATCATGTTGTGGCCCGTTCCTTCTGCGCAACACCATGAATGCTGAGCGGTACCTTGCTATGTTGCGAAACGAGGTCTGGCCGGTTGTCAGCACATGGAGAACATCGACGATCTGATATTTATGCAGATGGCGCCCCTCCGCACTTCGCTCTTGTTGTCCGTGATGGCTGGATGCCCACTTCCCTGGGCGTTGGATGGGTCGTCGTGGTCCACATCAATGGCCAGCCAGGACCCCGACTTGACACCGTGCGACTTCTTCTTTGGGGGTGGGTAAAGGAAGAAGTCTACCGCACCAAACCGAGGACATTGGAAGAACTGGAGGACCGAATTCGGGAAGTCATGTCCTCCATCCCGCCGGAGTTCCTGCTAAAGTCAGTGGACGCCATTCCTGGGCGGCTCCAGAAGCTGGTGGAAAGAGTTGGAGCCCACATTGAATTTTAGAGAAAACCTACCATGTATGCCTACCTTTTCATATTATTTCTTCTGAAATAAATGGATAATATACATATTTTTTTACCAATCCAAAATAGGGAGCTACTTTCCGCCCCCTGTATATATATGAAAATTATTTTGTATTTTTTATGATGTCTTTTGTCCTTTACAAACAATTGGTCACGAGAAGACTTTAATTCCGGTTTTAATTGATATTTTGTATAAAATATTTAAGTATATAGTATAATATGACTATAATTTTTAATTTAAATTCACTAGCGTATGTTTTTAAAATTTGATAACTTTTTCAATTAAAATTTAATCATGAAAGTTTTGGTGTAAAGTGAATTTTGTAGAAATTCTTAAATATAACGTAAACAGAGATTGACTGAGAGTATAGCGGTTAATTACAAATGATCTTCCCGATTTTGAACATTTATTATGAAAAAACTAACAAAGTTACAGCGAAAAGCAAGATATACGAATAAAGAAGAACTCAAATGTTTTATTTACGAGCTATTGAAGTTCAATATGAGTTTCTTTCGTGGCTCTGCAGACATCAAAGCGTTATTCTGTTTCCCTCCATATATTTTGTAACATATCATACCGAACTTTTCTAACAGCCTCACGTATCCTTTCCATCAAATGTTCCAAACTTGTTGCCATTGGTGGAACAAAAACTTCATTTTTGACATAGCCCCCAGAGGAAGAAGTCAAGGGGGTTAGATCGGGCGAACGAGCCGCCAGCCAAGGAATGGGCCCCCCCCCCCCCCACGCCCGATCTAACGATCAGGCAATTGCTTATGCAGGAATGTTGTAATCTTGCTTTTCGTTATAGCTTTGTTAGTTTTTTCATAATAAATGTTTAAAATCGGGAAGGTCATTTGTAATCACCCGGTGTATGTATATATACAGGGTGTAACAAAAGTTCGTTCTCATAGGGAAATAAGATAGAACTGATCGTGGATACAGCTTACAAAGCCGAGTAGAAATATATGAACGACTATAAGGAATGCAATTTGAGCATGTACTAGATTAATTGGTAAGTTGATTATATTGTATTGTATTGATTGTATTGTATTTTCTCCTTCAATTCTGTTATATCTTATTTCCCTATGAGAACAGACTTTTGTTACACCCTGTACATACATAAAATCTGTATACGAAAGAATACAATACAAAATCCTATAAAGAGATAGACAGAAATAGAAGGCTGGAGGGAGGAGGAGGGGGAGATATCTTTTGTTTCGAACCCACTTAGAGAGAAGGGTAACGTACTCCGATAGAAAAATAGAGATTTTAGATAATCTGACTATTGCCCTTCAATATATATATATATTACATAAATAAGCCCTTTTCAAATTTCTCTTTTTTTCATTTAAACCAACCAACCAACCAACTAAATACGCTCCAACTTATATAGATTTCACTAATTTCTACCAGACTACTGAATTTTGCATGAGCCCAACTGATAGTTAAGGTTTATTACCGTTATAAAATCAATGTACACGAGATCCTAACAACTTATTTTAAAATTGATTGGGGTCTACTTGTACATATTCAATTTTCGCAATAAAAGAAATAAACTCCGAGCCAAATGGGAGTGGTGAAACCCTGGCTAAAGGGGTACTTTTACGATCAGTCGTTGCTCGGGAGTTTAAAGGAATATATGTTTCCACATTTTTAATGGTTTCTAAAAGCCTGTTTTTTTTTTCTTTAATTTAATTATTTAATATTTATTTACTCTCTTTTTATATATATATATATATATATATATATATATATATATATATATATATATAGAGAGAGAGAGAGAGAGAGAGAGAGAGAGAGAGAGAGAGAGAGAGAGAGAGTTACAAGGAGTTACAAGGAGTTACAAGGAAAAGAAGTACCTCAAAAGGCCTTGCGGCCCATACCGAGGAGGTACCAATGGCAACGGGTGCCAGGGAAAATTTTCTACACACTCAAATAGTGTGCAAGATTTGGTCTAACCTTTTCTTGAACTGATCCACGGAGGAACTGTTCCTGTTCCTGTTATTAAAAATTTATTTTTCTTTCAACTATCCTAGCAGTAGTAGAAAACTGGATAGAAAAGTAGAAGGCTCTCTCCCCACCCTCCGCTCCCTCCCTGCCAGAGGCAGGTACGGAAAAAGGTTGAAGAAAATACCTTGACCCTGGAAAAGTAGCCAAGGAAATTTTACAGGAAAGTGGAGAATATATAAATAGCTCTATATTTACCTTGCTCACAGACACACCGTGCAAGCGAACTCCTGCAGAGTTTTCTCATGTTTTAATCTTAAACTATCAACGTGTTCAGTACTTTGTCTAGCCTATTTTTAAACACATTTACACTTTGGCTGTAAACAACCTCTGAGGGAAGTTGGTTCCAGATATTAACTATTTTATAGGAAAAGAAATTTCCGCAGACAGAGGTCCTAAATGTCTTTAGTTCCAGTTTAAACCCATTGTTATTAAGTGAGAATAAGTTTCTGTAATCTACCCTGTCTATTCCTTTGAGCATCTTGAAGACTTGAATAAGCTGACCTCACAACCTCCTCGTCTCTAAGCTAAACAGATTCAGGCGCTCCAATCTCCGTTGGTAGCTTTCCATTCTCATTGAAGGGATCAATTTTGTAGCTACGCATTCACTAGTAAGTTTGCCAAAGTAATTCCCACATATACTAGTCCTAAATCGTTTCAAATCCAACTTCTAACCATTGTTGCGAGTTGGGTTATCATTTGAACTAAACATGCTTCTAAAATCGACATCTTTGAACCCGCGTCACGTAAGCGTCGATTGTAGCCCATATGCCTAACGGAAGGGATTAACTTTGTGGCATTTTTCGCCAGTTTTCAATCCACCTACCTACTTCCCCACCAATACCCAGCGCGCGCACTTCGGCCATTAGCCGGCGGTGAGGTACCTTATCAAAGGCCTTCTAATCAATCGCCCTACTCTTATCATACTCACTCAACATGACGTAGAAAAACTCGAGCATGATGGTGAGACACGACCTATGCCGTCTAAACCCATGTTGGAGTCCCCAAGTAGCTTGTAGGAATCCAAATGGTCAACAATCCTACTCGCTATTATCCCCTCTAATTATTTACCTATGTACAGGGTGTCCCGTAAGTCTGGACCCATAGGGATTTATATATATTTTTTTATTATGTTATTATTATTATTTTATTATTATTATTTTTTTGTTATTTTTTATTATGATTTTTATTTGTGGGGCCACTTGAAAGCCAAAGTGTACGAGGTCAAACTTCAGAACATTTTCCACCTTAAAGCACGCATTGTGGAGGCGTGTCAAGAAATTTCTGCGACTGTTATTCAGAAAGTGCTGTCGCAGTGGAGATTGCGTCTTCAACTATGTGTGCGACACAACGGCGGACACTTTGAACAGATTATGTAATAAATTTTTGGACTATTTTGTAATTTTATTATTTTTCCCTATGGGTCCAGACTTACGGGACACCCTGTACAATGAAATTAAATGGTGTTATTTATAGAGGTTCCAAAGCCTCTCTTCCCACGCATGAGATAGCAGTAGCGTCCTAATCGTAACAGTAGAGAAAAAGAATTAATACTAAAAGTTTCTTTTTTTTTTTGCAGACAGAGGAGAACATCCTTAACCTAAGCTAAAAGGACAGAGTGGGATGGGAAGGGGACCTAGTAACCCACGGGACAGGTTTGTACACCAGACTTCACCCGCACTCGCGAAAGAGAGAGAACCTAAAGGAATTGGCAGCCAATTTCTCTAGAATCCCACGACTCGGGACCGGAGGGCTGTCAAACCCCAAGTATAAAGTTTATAACTCCCAGAAGGAACGTGCATAACCTTTATACCCCCTGCGGAGGAATTATCGCACGGAACATTTGAAAGGTTGAAAGATAGATATATATATATATATATATATATATATTATATATATATATATATAGAGAGAGAGAGAGAGAGAGAGAGAGAGAGAGTGAGAGAGTGAGAGAGAGAGAGAGAGAGAGAGAGAGAGAGAGAGGGTATTTAAATAAGTAGTATAAAATAAAAAAGTAATAATTATTTATTGACTTTATATATTTGAAGACAATTCAAGTACATTTGATTCAATAATGTAATTATATTATATATATATATATATATATTATATAATATATTATATTATATATATATATATATTATATATATATATATATATATATATAAACTTAAACAATGGCGGAAGTGCCTGTCCTAGACTTTGTAATGGCGTCTGTGGAATGGAAAGTAATTTCGAAGATGGTTCACGACAACCCAAAGACAATTTAAACAATGGCGGAAGTGCCTGTCTTGGACTTTGTAATGACGTCTGTTGAAGAGAAAACTAATTCGGAAGATGGGTTCAAGACAACCCAAAGACAATTTACGCGTGAACTTAAAAAAAAACTACCACACACACAAATCTTATCCGAATGTAAGTATAGAAGTTCACTGCTGAAGGAAGTGTCAGAGAAAGGGAAGTTCCCGGTAGACCAAGAAATGCTCCAAGAAGTCAGTTATATTTGAGAAGCATTCCTAAGCAGAGCTAAGAGGTCACTAAAGAGAATAAAGAGAGCAGAAGCTGATTCAAACATTCCATTCCCTTCTGCGCATAAAATTATACACAAAGTTTTAAAATTAAGGTCCTACAAGGTACACAATGTTCACCAACTGCACGAGAAATGATTACGCTACGCTACAAGACTTAACACCTGTCAAGAATTTATTGAAAGAATTGAAAGTATAGTCCTTTTCTTTCAAATCCCAGTTTTAGCCACGAGACAACTTTCCGAATCTCTGCTTTGGTAGATTAAACGACAGCACCCGCAGGATCTTCGGGGAACAAAATCCCACGTGAAACAAACAAACATCGTTTTGCCACGAGATCGCATTTACCCGTTTTCTTTTCAAACGAGGACAAACCAGTCAATAGAGAATCTGATCTCAGAATGTTAAAAGAATTTTTGTTCCTCTTGTACGACAAGTTCAATGAGGTCTATATCGCAACTTGCCCCGCTCATTTTGTTTGTACCGTACGTATGTATCTAAACAAATCATTCTTAGGTCGGTGAATTGGCCGAGAAGGACCAACAAGATGGCCAGTAGGGTGGAGCGAAAAATACTTTTTTTCTAGTATGAAGTTCTAATAGTGATTAAAAGTTGCATTTAGTGGACGATATATACCTGCCAAAATATGAGTTCATTTCTTTAATATTTTCAGCTGCCACCAGGGGGCTAAAGTTAACACAATTTTGGGTAAAAAGGAAAAAAATGCTTCTATTTTAGGTTTATCAAACAATTATAAAATTTTATCTTAGAATTATCTAATAGATTGATTAAGATTCTTAAATGATAAGAATTCGTTTTGTAAAAATGCCTTTTCGTATGCTTAATATCTTCAGCTGCCACAAGAGGGCTGAAATTAACTTAAAAATGACAATTAAGTATGATTCTGTATTTACTTGAAAAAGGGAACAGTAATAAATTAGGATGTCTCTCCTCCTTTATACTGGCTTGAGACAGTTAAGAAACGTTATTTCGTGCCTTAGCGGAGTTTCCACCCTTTCCCCAACCAACCTCCCTCTAGAAAGGGTTCTTGCTGAAGACTATTTAGTAATTTGCTTTTGTGTCAAATTTTGGCTGTTTTTTCCTTGATTCTAATGTAGCACGAATCCAACCGTCTCTGTTTGTAGGTCCGCAGACTGATCCAGCAGCGTCTGTAACGAGCTTGACGCATCTCTCTACGGCTTGTGTATGACATGGAAACTGAAATAATTCTGAATGAAGAGTTACCATGTTTGATGCATGATTCAATATCATCAAGAGAAACTCCTTTGGTTATCGGTGGTTCTGCTATCTGAAAATCTTGCCACATAATGAGATCTGTATAGTCTTTGGCATAAAAATTTATTTCTGGCACCTTGCTTTTATGATACGCCTAAATCCCAACTGACGCACATGCTCCCTTTCATCAGCTATCATTGCAATGAGAATGTTTCTTGATTTGCGTAATATGCATTTCGCTGAATGACTGAGTCATGTACTCTCCTAAGCTCTTCACGGAGATACCGGCTTCTTGCAATCATATGCCACATATGTTTAGCACCATATTGGCATAATGGTTTACGCTTTATCTGAAACCACATTGGTGCGTATACCCTAACAATGAAAGTAGCTAATTCTTGTAAATTGCCTGAAGGATTCTCTGTGCTTGCATATAACCGCAGAGTCCTGTTTGCTGTGGTAAGCCACCTTGAATGTGATATATTGCCTGGACTCTTATGACTAAGACTCTTTGAGAATGTTCCACTTGATATAGCCTTGTGAATTTCAAGAAGGTATTTCTGGTCAGTACTTATGTCATCTACATCAACTTCACACATGTCCTCTTGAATTTCAATGGGTTTGAAGTTAACTATGGGAAGCTTTTCACAGTCTGAAAGTGCTCGGCCAATTTCTCCTGAAAATGCTCTTGGTCCAGTAGTGGTACCATCCAAGTGATGAAACAGATGGCGCAATGGAAGTTCATTAAGGTGTAAAAGGCATATCAGCCACTGCAATGGCTTATTAAAGGCTTCTTCCAGTAATCTTATTGTGCCTCCAATACTACCAGTGTTAACCACTGTCGAATCACAGCCAACTGCAACGATGTTCCTTATATCAACATTCCTTTCTTTCAAGCAATTCACTAGCGTTGTGCAAATGTATTTAGCTTTGCCACTGGAAGGTGTCACATGTGCAAAGTACAGAGAGTGTGGTTCAGATATTATGCTGATATGCTCTTCGCGTTTGGTTCTTTTGGTGGTTAGAGCCATCACTCTCCTGGACTTGAATCATTGTTTTATCCTTTCTGCCATCAAAGTATAATCCCTGCATGGTTTTTGGCTCTCCTATCTGTTGTAGTTCCTTTCTCTGTTTTTGCAACGATGTTCCTTATATCAACATTCCTTTCTTTCAAGCAATTCACTAGCGTTGTGCAAATGTATTTAGCTTTGCCACTGGAAGGTGTCACATGTGCAAAGTACAGAGAGTGTGGTTCAGATATTATGCTGATATGCTCTTCGCGTTTGGTTCTTTTGGTGGTTAGAGCCATCACTCTCCTGGACTTGAATCATTGTTTTATCCTTTCTGCCATCAAAGTATAATCCCTGCATGGTTTTTGGCTCTCCTATCTGTTGTAGTTCCTTTCTCTGTTTTTGTCTTTCACGTCTTAGCTTACTTCTGTCTATAATATTCCCTTTGTCTTCGGGAGTAACAATTTTAAGATCTGCCAATACTGCAGAAGCAATAGCAGCCCCAGCTCTGTCCGACATTTTAAATCTATCACAAGTAATTGCTAATGAAGGCAGTGGCTCACGCATCTGTTGTTCTGATATTACATATTGAGTCGAGGTTGTATCTTCCTCATTATCTTCAGATATCTCTTCTAGTTGTTGAAGTTCACTTGTCTCTGTTTCGATTTGTAAGTTGGACGTATTGGTTATAGCAGCACTAGTTGTTTGTGAGGATTCCAGACGTGCTTTTTCCATTTCCTTTCGATGTTCTCTTGCTTGTAATCGTCTTGTGTGTGCTATGTCAATGCTTCCTATCACCATTATTCTGCGTGTTCGTTGGTCATTTAAAAAATCCTGCTCTTTTGGAGGGATTTTCTTACTCTTTTCACATGAGCATCTCCTAAACTCCTTACATTTGCAGGTGCAGATGTCAAACAAAGTGCATTTTGAAGAGTTTTCAAATTCTTCAAGCTGACTTTTGTACTTAGGCTGATCCTTGCGTGACTTGTATGGCTTTAATAAGGACCTGTATTTATCATGGTACACTCGCATCATCTGTAAACGCGTGTATGTGAAACTATTGGCAAAGAGGCCTTCTTCCAAATATTTTCTACCTTTTTGGAAACTGCCTCTGCTATTTCAGAAAATGAAGGCTCCTTGTTATTCATCTGCTCCTTCACTAAATGTTTTGTGAACAGATAATCTTTCATAATGCAGTTATAAGTTGGTAGTTGCATATCACTCATCTCACAAGGTACTTCAAATATGGCACACTTCATATGTTCTCTAGTGAAATGTTTATATTTAGTATTTGATGCCATAATATTTTTAAGAAAAATTCACAATCACAAAATATCCTGTAACATCAAAACATTATATAATTAATATATATATATATTTTATAAGTATATATAATATATTATATAAATATATATATTATATAAATAAACTAAAATTATATAATACATTATAACAAGCATTTTATAATAAAATCAATATTATCTCTATATAAATCACTTTAAAATAAAGTTTTATATATTCCGATCATATTAAAAAACTCTCCGATCAACTGAGCGACTAGGCCTACTACCTAAGAAGACAAGTGTTAACACACTGTTCTAATGACTCACAGAAAGAAATTCCTTCACACCAAAACCCTCCCCCACAACCCTCCCCAAACCCTCCCCCACAACATTCAGTGTAGTCTCAACATGACTCAGTTACTCTAAATTGTGCTAACTTCAGCTCTCTTGTGGCAGCTGAAGATATTAAGCATATGAAAAGGCATTTTTACAAAACGAATTCCTATCATTTAAGAATCTTAATCAAACTATTAGATAATTCTAAGATAAAACTTTATAATAGTTTGACAAACCTAAAATAGAAGCATTTTTTTCCTTTTTACACAAAATTGTGTTAACTTTAGCCCCCTGGTGGCAGCTGAAAAATTTAAACAAATGAACTCATATTTTGGCAGGCATATTTCGTCCACTAATTGCAACTTTTAATCACTATTAGAACTTCATACTAGAAAAAAAGTATTTTTCGCTCCACCCTAATGGCCAGCTCGTTCCCTGGACCTATTTCCTTTAGAATTTTACCTCTGGGGATATGTAAAGATAACTGTATATCACAACGAACTAAGGGATATTAACGAACTAAACCTGCGCATTGGAGATGCCATAGCATCAGTTCCTGTAACTCTTTTAGACAACGTTTTCACTGAATTAGAGAGTAGATTTCATTTAGCTACTGAAAAAATGATGGAAGACATATGAAAACTCACTAAATATCAGAAATAAAACTTGAAATATACCAAATATACCAAATATACCTTTAAATATACCAAATTTATCAATTCAGTTAACAATTATTACAATTTTCTTTTGCACCATTCATTTAAATACACCCTGTATCATTAATCACCCTCTATCGCTATAACCTTATCGCCATTGTTACTTTATTTTTATGGCCTACACCAATCACCCTCACTGCTTCATTACAGCAATCAAGCCATTTATCATCATTATTATTAAATTATTATTATTATTATTATTATTATTATTATTATTATTACAAATATTTGTGAAGTAAAAAGTAATTTTGGTTTCCTAATGAAGAAATAAAGGTCCTTATTAAAATTTAAAGAATGTCTGTTGTTTTATCAATCTTTAATGTTAATTTTGCTTGCAGCTTATAGTAACAGAAACATGAGCAAAAGTAAGTTTTTAGAAAAGTTCACTTACTGTAAGTCCTAGAACGAGTAATCCTCCTTCTAAAACGTGTTCCTCCTTCTACAAGAATACAAAAAAAAAAAAAAAAATCCTTCTCGGAATAGTTACGGAACTGTCAAATACAATTATGGAAAAAAGTTCACCGAAGAAAACATCTATATGAAAACTATAATGAAAATTTTAAAGGCTCCCGTGTTATAATAACCGGTTGAAAATCGCCTTATGTTATAAAGCCTTCGCTTTTTCTATGTTTGGATATTAAATGCTTTGATCCTCCTTGAGACACTTTACTCGCCCTCCCCCCCACTCCCCCCCCGAACAAAAGTAAAAGACATTTTCCCCTAACCCCACTCCCTACTCCTTACTTTTATTATATGAACCTTTTTCTTTAAGAGCTTATCTTATCTTATCTTTAAAAGATGATATGATGATGGGGTTGCTTAATCTCCTTCGCAACATCTTAGGTCATATGACAGATGGGACCTACTAAAGCTTTACGTGGGATCGGAACCAACTACTACCTAGACCCAATGTCACTTAGTTTTGCTGAGCTGCCTTTTCCAATCCTTAAAAATAATTAATATACAATTATACAATTAATATACAATTATACAAATATACAATTAATATACAATTAATATACCAAAGGTACAATAAACTAATATAAGAAATAATATGCTTTTCAATATTGTCTTCGCCACTGTATTAAATACAGTCTAAAAATCTGCCATACACAGTTGTAATAACACTCTATATCAGTGGTTCCCAACCGATTTTGGGCCATGCCCCACCTAAGCATTTCTAAAACCCTGATGCCCCCCCCTGATATTTAATTTTTGTTATTCAAAATTTTACTGTTATTCACGTGAAGGAAGCTTAAAAGGCCATTAACTTGGTCTCTAAACAAGCTTCCAAAGAACATGGCATCCATGAAAGAGAAAAATAAAAACGAAAGGACAGCTAAATAAATAAAGTTTCCAAACATATAATAGAGAACTGGAATGCAGAAATAGAAAATATTTGAATGAAAAGTTATTCTGTAATACTTTGATCATTTTAATTATTGAACTAATAATAATGAAAAATAAAATTTGAGCTCACCTAAAAATGTCTGTTAGTGAGATCCTTGTGCGTCATGTCTGCTACAGAGAGATTTTATATCAGGCACCAATTTAGTCAGCTTAAGTCTCAAGTCTCCTCGTTTAGTGATATCCAGTCGATTTCTTTTCTTCAATAGCAAATCATTTACAGCACTAAAGCCACATTCAGCTAAATATGAAGATGGGAAGGGTAACAACAATTTTCTTGCAAAGTTGGTTGAATGTGGGTATTTAGTTTCTGTCTCATCACAAAGCCATGCCATCACCCCTTTTATATTGAATAAAGTTTTAACTGACTCATCATTTTGCATTTCCGAGAGTTCTTCTTGGTACTGCATCGAAACATCAGATATATCCACTAGCATTGGCTGCATCACCCATGTTGGAAAATCAATTTGTTTTAAATCAGAAAATCTTTCTTTAAAATCAGAGGCCATTATTTTCAGATGATCCACAATGACAAGTACAGCAGCATCAGTCACCTTACATTTTTTAGCCAATGAAACTGGTCAAAAATTTTGTGAGAAATGTTTTTTTGACATACCTCGATAAATGTAACGAAGCCAAATATCTTCGTCTTTGCATCTACAAGAGTTTTGTTTGATCCTTGAAGTTGTTTATTCAACATATTCAGTTTTTCAAAAATATCTGTTAAATAACTCACAAATGCTTTACCATCAACGGTTAGCAGGTGCTTCATTTCAGGCTTGTCACTTAAAAAGTCACTAAGAACATCAAATAGGTCCATGAATCTTTTCAAGCAATTCCCCTTTGAGAGCCACCTTACCTCAGTGTGAAGTAAAAGTTTCACATAGTCTGCATTTTCATTTTCACAAAATTGCTTGAAGAGACGCTCACATTTTGCATTAGCTTTGATAGCATTGATACATTTTATAACTGAGCGTAGTACCTCATTAAGAACAGGAGTAATATTTTTGGACACTAAGTTCTCTCTATGAATAACACAGTGCACAAGAAGCATTTCTGGATTCTCATCTTTCATCAATTTTAAGCAGCCTTTTTTCTTGCCCATCATAACAGGAGCACCATCTGCAGCACAAGATGTTATGTTTTCTATTGGTATATTATTGACGTGTAAGTGATTGTTTAGCTTACCATATATATCAGCGGCGGAAGTGGTGGTTTCTAATGATTTACAGAATACCATTTCTTCAGCAAATTCACCTTTATCAATATATCTTGCATATGCTAACAATACGACCTCACTGTCTCTCAGAGTTGATTCATCCATTTGTAGTGAGAAATATCTTGATTTCAGCTTTTCAACAAGTTGTGTTTCAATATCTTCACTCATTTCATCTATTCTTCTACTAACAGTATTGTTACTGAGTGGCATGGCTTTAACAGCGTTGTCATCTTTTTCCAGGACTGTTTTAAGAAATGTTGATATTGATGGTTTAATTAAATCCTCTCCTATAGTATGATTTTTTCCACATTTAGCAATGAGTAAAGAAATTTCATAACTAGCCTCAAGAGTACGACTGACGCTAACAGTTTGTGTAGTAAACAGAGACTTTATTGTTGATCTTTTTGCAAACTTCTCCTTTAAAGACTTAAAGTAATTTAAATCTGAATTTACATACGCACTATGTTTCGCCTTCAAATGCAACTCAAGACGACCTGGTTTCATTGATTCGTTGGTCAAGCATTGTTGGCATAAGAGGCAGAAAGGTGACCGGTCATCATGGATAGCGGGTATGAATCCAAATTTTAAATATTCCTCTGAATATTGACGAACTTTTTTTTTACTTGCACTACTCATTTTATGCATAGGGTTTGTGACTGAAATAAATAAAATTATAAATTAATTAAAGAAGTATCCAGAACAAAAATTTCTGAATGAGGAATATAAATGTCAACGAAAACGAATTATTATAGAAACAGTCCAGTGTTTTGGCGTACTGGTATAAATGCAAGATACTGCTAATTTACATAATTGCTGAGTTCGATTAATATATAAAGAAATAAAAATAAAATATATTCCTTTTCTTTGGTTTGCCAAATTGTAATATATCACATTAATTCACACATAAGTCACGTATTATTATGAAAAAATTCAGAACAACACGGTATTATGGTGGACACACGGCCAAACGTAAACACACTAAGAAGCAAACTGAATGCTCACACACGCTGATTGGCCGAGAAAACATTGGCTCATCCGCGACATGCGTCCCGTCCTCTCCTTGGTCGACCGAGACACGCGAGTGTGGGGAGACGGGAAATACTTTGTGTACCAATTACACATATACATACATACACACAAATATTTTTATGTATACATACTATATATGCACCGTATGCATTAACACGCGCACTCGCTCACACAGACTCACTATAAAACAATTCACTGCTAATAATTCATTCTCGGATTGCCCGTAGTCTTTGGTATAGTAAGCCGAAGGGTGCACGTCCTACGCATGCCCCACCAAAATATTACCATGCCCCACCGGTGGGGCCTGCGCCCCACGTTGGGAATGACGGCTCTATATGAACAAACAATTGGTTGGTAGATAAATGGGTACCCGGGGTAGCCTAATGGTTAAGACGCTGGCTGGGCTGCTGGTGGGACGTGGTTCGGATCCCACGTTAAACTGTAGGTCTAAGGTGGAGTTACAAGCATGACCTTCGTCAGAATGAACAATTCGAGCGGAAGTAAAACCAAGGTTAGTCAAGGTTTAATGTTTTAACATACATCTAACACAGTTTATTCCTAAGTTCTTTTATAATAAATGAAATATATGTTTTGCAAAACTGCAATGCAACCATCAACATTCATTTATGCACCCCCCTTTACCATTTTATTTCCATTTTTCATTTTTCTGGTTCTGTAGCTAACGCTCTAGGGCCCAGTGGTTCCCAACGTGGGCACTACCACCCCCAGTGGGCGTTTGAGAATCTTAGGAGGGCGCTAGGAAAATTTAAAACTGTTATCTTCTATTAATAAATCACTTATCACTTATCCTGTTATATTATTATCTTTATGAGGGGGGCACCAGCAAATATTGATGGACAGAAGGAGCGTTGGACTGAAAAAGGTTGGGAACCACTGCGAGTCTAGCCCAATGGTGGCGAACCTTTTTCGCTGGCGGGTCACTTTTGTTACTTTTGATTTGTAAAAAAATGAAATTGGGTCACAATAATTTACTTACTTACTATTTTTAGTGAGAAACTTCTTGTTGGATTTTAACTGCTAATGTTTTGATCTGAGGTTTATATTTAGTTGTCTTTAGCCTCACACATGCAGCACTCATATCTGTGCCAAGGCGATCCCTAGTGGTGATGAAATTCATGGAGGAAAACGACTGTTCACACGAATAAGATGAACCAAACATTGTTCGCAGAGCTAATGCTAGCTTTTTCATTGATGCAAAAGAATTTGGTAAAGAATTCCATTCTGTAAGAATAAGATTCTCTACTCTTTCTATTGATTGTTGTTCTCTGATTCACCCAAAATTGTCAGAAAATATTAAAAAAGGCAGAAAATATAAAAATTAAAGTCATTTTATTTAAATAAGAGTTCGTAGGTCACTAAAAATTGCCTCGTGCGTCACCTGACCCGCGGTCAGTGGTTCCCCATCACTGCGTCTAGCCTATAGTTTAGTTTGCCGACTATCTACTAACTTAAATTCAGATATTCCTCATTTCTCACTCTGCCTTTCTAGCCTATAGTTTAATTTGCCGACTATCTACTAACTTAAATTCAGATATTCCTCATTTCTCACTCTGCCTTTCTAGCCTATAGTTTAGTTTGCCGACTATCTACTAACTTAAATTCAGATATTCCTCATTTCTCACTCTGCCTTTCTCCTCATATTTATTTTTATCATCTCTCCTCCTCTTTATTCGGTGTTTTCTTAATATTTTTAACAATAAATAAATTATGTCAACCTCAAAGAACACAGGTACGTGTTCAGAAATGTTTCAACATTTAGGATGTTTAAAAAACATTTCGGATCACCTGAAGATCAGGACCCTCAGCCTTCTTTAGTTAGCCTTATAAGGCTAACTAACGAAAATATCACGACTTAACCTAACCAATCGTCAAAGGCGTACAGTTGACCTCACGATTGGTTAGGTTAAGTCGTGATATTTTCGTTAGTTAGCCTTATAAGGCTAACTAACGAAGGCTGGGGCCCTGATCTTCAGGTGATCCAATCTTTCACAGACTTTCAGTAGTCGACTACTGTTTGGAGGGATCATTGTATGTTCTTCAATAATAACTGTCAGTGGTACATATGAACACAACAATTTAGGGGGAAATTACGATAAGGAGAGAACCGCATACATATTACTTTACTGTAATTACAATTATAAAACCATTTTATATAATGAGCGAGTTGCCAATTTCAGTATTTATGTTTTAATTAATGGTTATTCAAAGTCTCCCAATTGTGTGTGTGTGTGTGTGTGTGTGTGTGTGTGTATGTGTGTGTGTGTGTGTGTGTGTATAGGGGCGGAGTTGCAGGTTACACAGAAACTAAGTGAATAATCCCAAATTACGTGAGTCTCCCTATAAAACAAACGTCAAAAACTAAAAAATAATTGAATGTTGAATATTACTTAATTTTATAATAGACACATTCAAGCCATTTATGATTATTATTATCACAAATATTCGTAATATGTCACTGTGTCTCCAAATAGCTTCACTTAACTTTGGAGGAGTAGGCACCACCCTCCCGCCTTCCTTATTATTTAGTAGTCTGTTTTCTGTGCAGCCAACCACGAAGGGTCATTCGCGCACAACCCTTCGTTGATTAAGCTTTAACAAATATAGATATTCCTTTCTATACTCAATTATGCACTTCTGTATTACATTATGAATTCAGAAAAAAATAAAATAATTATCTATTAAAATACAAAGTCTTAACAAAAACATTAAAAAAAAAATGGCATTAGAAAGGATGAGAGTTTCTTTAATTAACTTAGATAACTGTATTTATTTCCAAACAGTATTAATCAAAGTGATGCCAAACTGAATGCAAATATATATCAAACTATTTCTCACTTTAACAAAACATTTTCAAACTTTATGCTCACCATACTACTTACGACGGAGAAAGGAAAAATGTATGCTCACCATACTACTTACGACGGAGAAAGGAATAGATGTGTAATATATTATATGAGTTTGCTTATATTGCATTGCAGAAATTTCTCTTTGTATGTGATACTATTTTAACATACTGTATTTAAAATAATTCTTTTAATATATCATAATTTTATTATAGCTTAAGCCTTCACGTAAATTGTGACATTTGTCATATCTTTACAACGGTGGTAATAAACCGAAAATATTTTTTTTTGTATGTAAAAGCCACTTTCATTAAATCTATTTTTTATTCAGTTTAATTTCTTATAATGAAAAATATATATTAATGCTAGTGGATAATATGGGCAATAGTCTTTTGTAAAGAATATTTGCATTACTGTCCATGTAAATACTTTAGGTATTAAATGGATTGATTTATTTGTAGAGTTTTAACTTGCGGAGTTAGGTGAAGGGAATGGAGAGTGAAATGCAGAACATGACTACTTTATGAATTATATGACTACTTTATGACTACTTTATGACTTTATGACTACTTTATGACTTTATGACTACTTTATAACTGCTTTATGACTACTTTATGACTACTTTATGACTTTATGACTACTTTATGACTACTTTATGACTTTATGACTACTTTATGACTTTATGACTACTTTATGGCTACTTTATAAATTATACTTAATTATATAACTTGCGAGCATATATTTAATGATATTCTGAAGGCTAAAAAACTTTTACATTTCAGTTAGGGTGATAAATACCTTTAAGAAACTTGTAACATATATATTTACATTACTACCTTCGTTTTTCATGTCTCAAGAGGAGTGAAGAAGTAAGTGATGGGTTTGGGAAGGAATGCATGTTACTTCTTAGTCCATGGGCCAGATAGGGTTGGTGGTACCAAAATGTGGTACCAAATGATCTTTTTACCAATAAACACCAATACACTGATGTCAGAAATGCTTGCTAGACATTCCAAATGAGTAGCTTTATTGATTTACAAGAGTTTGAAGTTTGGTTCTACAATAGCTGTGTCTGACCAATGAACGCGAACTATTTTAAAATATGTTGTCCTGTCCTGTCCTGTCCTGTCCTGTCCTCTTTAGTCCAAATTTATTATATGATATTCAAATATATTATCTAGTGGTACAGTTTGCCAAGTAAGAACAAAATCCGTTCAACATTTTCTTAATTAACCCTCGTACTCCGAGTGGTGGATGGCAGGCACCCTCATGTCGACAGATCATATTTTGATTTGCATACCTACAGCAATGCTTTGCGTGTTCCCTGAGGTCTTAATAACGTAATGTAATAGACACACTCATGAATATAAAGAAGAAACTATATTACATACATAATTAAATATGTACATTAAAATATTTTAGTTTTTATTCTCAGGTGAATTATATCCATGATGCATTTTCTTGTATTGGTATACTTCTTTTTCCAATAACATGATGAATGTATCAGTATATTGAATGTATCTCTTTATGTTTGTTCTAAACTAACTTTCTATTTCAGATGCCATTGATTTGATTTCATGACGATGGATTTAGCAGGCAGTGACTATGAACCCAAGTTTCCAGCTAAAAGGCCCAAAGTTGACACTGGAAGGTGTGTAATTTGCAATCGGCTTGTACCAATATGCGATTTGATCAAGCCAAAGGACATGGCATCATGGCATACACTCTTGGACGAAGCAAAAGTACGAGACTTTGCTCCGTTATTCCAATATGGACCTGACAGCCAGGGTTTTCCAGACATACTGTACGAACGAAAATGTCTAACGACTTCACGCATAAAAAGACATTGGAGAAGCTTCAAGACGAAAAAAGTGCATGCGCAGGAACATCTGACAGTAGTCCAGAAGTCAGATGAACTCAAAGGCTGGCTGAGTGTAGCAAGTCCATTGTGTGTCCTGTAAAGTGTCTTTTTTGTGAAAAAGGCAACACATACATAAAAGGAAGTCACACCCGTGAAAAACTAATCCAATGTGTTGACTTGCTAACAGACAGCACTGTTCGAAATACAGCAGAGAGACAGGTGATCATGGAGCGGAGAGAGGAAGAAATGAAGCTGGACAAGAGGATATTGGCCCTAACCTCCCGTGATATTGTGGCTGCCGAAGCTACTACTTAACTCTTGTTACATCTCCTACACAAGGCTTAGGCCAAAACGAAGAACTGAAATGTGCTGAGGAACATGGGGATTCTGAAGTATATGCAATGACTAAATTTACCGCCTTTGATACGTTGTCTGACTACGTCAGAGAAGAACTAAATGATAATCAACATGTCGCACGGATGTCCGACCTTTCAGAAATGTTGACTTCTTACATGTATGTCCAAGGTGTTACTGAAATAAAAGCTTACACAAAGAAGCACATACGCCGCAAACTGGAGGTCGAGTTTGGCTCAAGTTTTCACATTTTCCCCATTGACAAAGACAGGCTTTTGATTGTGCTCGGCAATCTCTCTAAAGAAAAACTAGCGCAAGATTTTATAGAAATGAAGGAAAAGCTAGAAATGTATAAAAAAAAAACGATAAAAACATCATGGAACAATTACTAATGAAAATAGCATTTCACCCGAGAAGTAAAATAAAGGAAGCAAACAATGAGCAACTTGGCATCCTTGTCCTAGTGAACTTGATGTCAAATACGTCAATACTCCCCCCCTCCTCAATCAACATTCTTAACGGTTCTACTTACTGGTGAATCTACATACTCTACTCGCACAACTTGTGTAGAGAAAATGGTACGGTCAATTTCCCAAGACCTTATATATGGAGCGACAGTCGGATATATGAAAACATTGAAACATATTTTGCTTTACACTAACAAGAAACGTTGAATTGATCAGGATCCTGAACCGTCTAGGACATGGGATATCATATTCGATCCTGGAAGAAATAGATACAGCATTATGTCTACAAAAACTACAAACACAAAATGGCAATGATTTTGCACTGCCTTCGAATACATTTCCCGAATTTCTTACAGTCTTAGCATATGACAACATCGACAGCCAGGAAAAACACCCTCACTGGCTGGGAACGTCACATCGAGTGAATGGGATGATTGTTCAGACACAGGTATTGACAGATCAACTCTCCCGACAACGACCAAAGATGCAGAAGGACAAGGACGGTTGAGGAAACTGTAAACCGTGACACAGACTTCTGGTGGTATTAAGGGTTTCAGTCTAAAACCAAGTGCAGTATCGAAATATTATCTCATTGCAGAATATCGCAGTACGTGTTTGAGACAGCTCCGTAGCCTGATCAACTTGCAGGAACATGGTGTCTCCCATCCTGATTTAGGAACGGCTCGCATTCTGAGAGACGGAACAAATGTTCATTCAGTTGTTGATCTTCTTGAAAGCAATTGGGTCAATCCATCTGACTCGGTTGAGCATATCTTTCGGAATTACCGCACCTCTAGATGTAGAAAGAAATCTCACAGCTCAAAAACAGGATGAAATTGCCTATCAGTTGTTTCTTGAGTCAAGACTTAAGAAAGGCTCTTCTTTCTATGACAAACTCCCAAAGCTTAAGCTAAAAACTTTCAGCAGTCTTCAGGCAAAAACAAAGACCAAATTAAACAACAAGGAAACTATCCTAAAAGCAGATCATCGTCTATTCGGACAAATGCTGCTGATAGGCAGCAGTAGAAAATGGACATGAAAGAAGTACCACGTTATCTGATAGGACCCTTGCCATGGTCATTGGCAAATAGAGATGGAACACTCAAGAAAACTGACAAAGCGGCGCTAGCGAGATATCTTGAGAAGCAGGTCACATTGCCATCCGCGACCATAATTGACAGTGTGACACTACTGAAGAAATTACACGGTGACAACGCCACATTTGTCGAATTATCAGAACAGCTGTTGACAACTGCATTGCAAAGTTGCCTTGCCAGTGACAGAATTGATGTTGTGTTTGATATGTAGCCTATATTGCATAGGGAAAACTCGATTAAACAGGTTGAAAGAGAGAGGAAGGGGGAAGATGATGGAATTTTGTTTTCGAAGATAGTAGCAGCATATCGAGTTAAAAACTGGAGGTGGCTTCTATCATGCCCAGCCAACAAAGATAAACTAACTCATTTCCAAACATGCAGCAGACTCTGGCTCCAAGTCAGTAATACTAGTTGTGGAAGACACAGATGTGATGATTTTGTGCCTAGCCTTCACAAGCAGGGTCAATTGTGAAATTTACATGCGTTGTGGTACACAAACCAGAACTAAGCTTATCAGTATCAACACCCTCACTGCTACATTAGAAAATAATGTATGCCCAGCTGTATTGAGTTTACATGTTTTCATCGGTTGTGATACGGTCAGCGCCTTTTCGGAACGGTAAATTCAAAGACCTCAAACTCATTCACTAGTGTCAAGTATTCGAAGATGCTTCTATAGCACTGGGTGAGAACTGGCATTTGCCTCATGAACTCTTTGAATTTCTCCAGGAGTTCACATGACCTTCGTTTCCAACTATGGAGCGCAATGACAGGAACAGTGGAATCGGGGCAGCTGCTTTCATGTGAAGATTGCCTTCACCAGCATGCGCTCAGGGCTAACTGCCAAAGCGCCATATGGAGACGAAGTCTAGTAGCAGCCGCGGATGTACCAGCTCCTCAGAACAATAAGGGGTAGAAGGCAGGAAAGGTTGGAAAACTGGAGATCCTGTGGATGACTGGTGCTCCTGCACCTCAACTCATTCTGGAGTATTCTGCAAATGTCGTCGCAACTGTCGACGCCCAAGCTGCCAGTGAATATCTCATGGACTAAAGTGCATAGAGGAGTGCACGCTTCAGGACTGCGCCAGTATGATGGATGTGGGCGATCCATCCCAGGACATACTTGCTGACGAGGATAACGAGGAAGAATTTTTATAAAATCTGATCCCACAAAGGGTAATGTGCTCAAATTATGTTCCTATCAACAACATGCTTCAGTATGTGTGTATTAATTCATCACTATAATTGGTATGGAATCACTCGACATTACAATACCCGTGTGTATTTTATCTAAATGCTGCTGTATCCAGCAAACGAATGATGAATTGGTACCCCCGACTTTATAACCATCAGTAATGTAGTGTTTAGCTGTTGTTTGCATAACGTCAATTTTAATATTAGTAGTGAAGGACAAAGATACAATGATTTTGTTCCTATTTCCCTAATTCTCTCAAACTTAAGGGCATTTGTCTTTTCGAAACTATCTAAGTATAAAGGTCAAAAACAGATAATAAGTCCTTCTTATCACAGTCTGGCTTTTAACATCCATTTGGTGTTTTCAAACAGTATTTAGGAGCTATGAATCAATAAAGTTCTCTTGATGCATATTACAAAACATTTGAATGCAAGTTTGCTTTTTAATCCCTAACATTCGCAAAAATGTCTCTGATTTTGTTTGATAGTGCCTATGTTTTGAAACTATTTACTACGAAACAGCTAGTAGATACAGACGTCCAGCAAACCTATTTGGAAACTAGAGATAAAAAGCTATCAAAAAAATATAGTTTCGTTTGGTACCACATTTTGATACCAATCCGCCAAAATATGATCTTTGGCTCATGGACTCTCTTGTGAAAAGGGGCGTCTCGTAGATGAACGGCATACTGAATATTCTATCAGAAAAAAGTAAAAACGTGGCAAAAGGATTATTATGTTTGCAGTATCTTTTCAATAGACTTTCTTTGGTAAACTTTTTTCCGCAAATATACAAAAAATCACCTGGCACAAAACTGCTTTAAATCCGCTTCCACGCTATGTTGTGTAGTGAATTCAGTGTACAACATACAGGTTACCGAACTCTTCCATCTTCTAGATCTCTACTGTGGGCTACGTCGTGGCCAATGTCTTAACACCGCTTCCGGTTGATTAGCGAAGTTAAGCGACATTGGGTCTGGGTAGTAGTTGGATGGGAGACAGTCCTCCGCGCCCAGATTATGTAGCGACCCGTGGTTCGGATCCCACGTAAAAGTAGGTCCCCTCCGTCATATGACCTTAGATGTTGCGAAGGAGGTTAAACAATCCCAATAAAAAAAAAAAGATCTCTACTGTAGGTTCATCACTTGGAATAAACGGACTATAATTTAGCATATGACTGTCTAAAACGTTCTCTCTCTCTCTCCGTTTATAATTTAACCCTAAAAGGACGACGTTACATATTGGTAACCTTTCAAATACAAACACATTCGTTACTTAACCCTACAAACAATTCCGGCGTTAAAGGGTTAACAACCCAAGAAATATATAATTTTATAGTACACATTCTCGTAATTACATTACCACAACCGAAATTCTAAAGACAAAACAAAATTAATCATCTTAAAACACGTTTTCTGAACAATTTTCGACGAACGAGATTCAAATCTGTGAGTTTCACACGTTAGAAAGAAGTCGCTCTCGATGAAGCAAATAAACTCGTCATTTTTCCAGCGGAGAAAACACTTCAAAAAGAAATTATTTGTATCGGATCACTCCAGTAAATCAAAATAATTGCAGACTTCAGCCTGTAATTATTGGCAGATAAATTCGGATATTATATATATATATATATATATATATAATATATATATACACACACACACACTGTTCCAAAAATGTAAAATGCAAATGTATAGACAAATATTCATTGTTACAGTTTGTCTGTCTTTATTCACTGAGAAGTCCTCTTTTGATTTAATTTGACTTCGTTTACGTGGTCATAAAATGAGGAATATCGTATTTGAAAGTGTTTAGAAACAATTCTTATATTTTTGTGGTTGGAGTAAAAATAAAGAAAAAAGAAATTTGCTTTAAGTTATTGTAAGAACAAGTCGGCACAAATATATTTAAGAAGTAGTTTGTGTGTATATATATATATATATATTTATATTATATATACTTTTCCATATCCATATATTATATATATATATATATATATATATATATATATATATATTATATTATATATATTTCCATATATATATATTATATTATATATTTTCCATATGTATATATATATATATAATATAGAGAAACAATTTCAGTATATTGCCCACATTCATTCGTGTTATACATGGCACATTGAAGCGAGTACATATCGCTCTGTCTATTCCACATTATTAAGATCACTATGTCTGTGTCTTCGTAAGACCAGCAGTGAAGTTCAATAATAATCAATCAGGTAAGGTGTTAAAAAGGACGCTTTACACAGGAATAAGTCGGTCACTTTGCCAAAATTACCGAACCTTCGCGTATACAATTAGAGCCCCCAATTTTTCCCAAACAGGTTCCGTATATTCCCAATAAGATTGGATACAAACTCGTTTCGAAATTCTGAGATGAAAAGGAGTAGCAATTTAAAAAAAAAAAAAAGAATTAGACCCCCCCAATGAATTGGTTCCCCCCCTTTATATCAAGCGTTTTAATCGTAAAGGCACTTAACGTGTAGTGAGTAAATCGAAGACCAAGATTTAAAATTTGTTTTAAAACATCTAATGAACGATATGGATCTTTATGATCACCCGGTACCGTTAACACTGTAAATTTACTCCAATTCTTTTAAAATATACTTTCTTATTTATCTATCTTTCTATCTATTAAGCTATATAGTCTATTGTTTATGTCTTTTTTTGGAGTCATTATTTGGCAGTTAATTTTCTTGTTCGGGTTTACTGATAGTGACACGTTCGATTGAATTAATCGACATATAAAATCGGCTTTATATATATATATATATATATATATATATATATATATATATATATATATATACATACATACATACATATATATATATATATATAATATATATATATATATATATATATATATGTATGTATGTATGTATATAATTATATATATATATATATATATATATATATATATATATCCAATTGCATAAGGACTCAAAACGATACATTTACGCATGCGCCAAACCGCTTCGGAATAAAATCAAACTGAATAAATTAGTCTGCCCCTCGCAATGCACGTGACAGCATTTATGCATCCAGATTTTAAACGATAACCGAGTTGATGCTACGTAATATATTTTACGCAGGTACACTTACTTACCTGTATGCAAAGAAGGGAACATAAAGTTGCACTAGATCTTGTTCCTGATAAAATCATGCACCCGAATTTTATAACACCCAAAACGTCTGCAGTGGAGAACAACGAGGTTCACTTACAATGAATACAAAAATGGAATGCGGCACAGAAATATTTTTTACTTTGAACTATGTACTATACGACTACTATACGACTACTGTACGACTATACGACTATGAACGACTTGTACGACTACTATACGACTACTATACGACTACTGTACGACTACTGTACGACTATACGATTATGAACGCTTGTACGACTATTATACGACGACTACTGTACGACTATACGGCTATGAACGACTTGTACGACTACTATACGACTACTATACGACTATACGATTATGAACGCTTGTACGACTACTATACGACTACTGTACGACTATACGACTATGAACGACTTGTACGACTACTATACGACTACTATACGACTATACGACTATGAACGACTTGTACGACTACTATACGACTACTATACGACTACTATACGACTACTGTACGACTATACGACTATGAACGACTTGTACGACTACTATACGACTACTATACGACTACTATACGACTACTGTACGACTATACGACTATGAACGACTTGTTCGACTACTATACGACTACTATACGACTACTGTACGACTATACGACTATGAACGACTTGTACGACTAATATACGACTACTATACGACTACTGTACGACTACTATACGACTACTGTACGACTATACGACTATAAACGACTTGTACGACTACTATACGACTACTATACGATTACTATACGATTATACGATTATGAACGCTTGTACGACTACTATACGACTACTGTACGACTATACGACTATGAACGACTTGTACGACTAATATACGACTACTATACGACTACTGTACGACTACTATACGGTTATGAACTACGTCTTGTTAGTTCACTGAATCCCTATAAGTAAATGTAGCAATGATGCAGCGAGCTGTTCATATAATTATAATTCAAATATCAATTGTTTACGGGTCGATCTACTGTACTCGCTCAATTATCTGTGACTGAGGAGCGGTCCATGATCACGGTTAACCCGATTTCACGGTTAACTCATTATATCCTGATGGTAGATGGGTGCAGCCGCTGCTGTCAGCCATCACTGACTGGCCTCCCACCTCGCTCTCCATCACACCCAGTATTCTTTTATTACAGTATAATATACATTTAAGTAGTTTGTACTCGCTACAAGACGTGAAGATATGCGAAGTCAAAGCGCACAATGTATATACTCTGTGAATCGCGAGAGACTGACTGAGGCGCGTTGTGGTGGGCTGGCGCGAAGCCAGCCGCGGGCGTAAACTCCGAGCCAAATCATGGTTAACTCGGTATCATGGTTACGGATAACATACATTGGTCGCAGTAAATCACGGTTAACTCGATTCACGATTAAGTGAATCACGGTTAACTCGATTCACGATTAAGTGAATCACGGTTAACTCGATTTACGATTAAGTGAATCACGGTTAACTCAATTCACAATTGAGTGAATCACGGTTAATTCAATTCACAATTGAGTAAATCATGGTTAACTCAATTCACGATTGAATGAATCACGGTTAACTCGATTCACGATTGAGTGAATCACGGATAACTGCGTGAGTACTGTATTTAATACAGTGACATTTAAAAATGAGGAATATGACTTACTGCGTAAATCGAATGGAGCTACGAAACATCGGATGTTGAAATAAACGCGAGATTTTAATTTCGTGTTTACACATCAAATGTTTTTAAAACATTACAAAATAACGAATTCCCTTCGTTTGCTTTTCTTACTTTGCTGTCTTCTTTACCCAAAGTCTGATGGTTTGGAGTCACAACAGTGTTGTGTTTGAAAGAAAAGCTTTTCATTTACAAGTTTACTATGTTATATCTAGTGATGAATTGGCGGATATAATTTCGCTTATTGCCAGTTACATAATACAGTATATATATATATATATATATATATATACAAATCAAAACAAAACTTTCTTGACTTTGATAGTTATCAAGTCGTTTCTTGAATGTAGCTAAATGACTGTTTTCTAGACTCCGTAGCAGCTCCTTCGGTATGGAATATAAATGACTGTTTGAAGGTTCGACCGCAGCAGCAGCAGCAGCAGCTCCTTCGGTATGGAATATTAATCGATTTGGATCTTGAATAACGAAAGAGTTTTTGCATTTTTGGTTTCAGAACTCGTTTCGTTACGTTTTTGGAAATTAGCTAAAATCATTCTTGGTCAATGCAAAAAAACTTCACTTTTTTCTACGTGAAGGTCAAAATGATAATAAAAACCCACTCTAATAGACAGAGTTTATTTCCACAACAGTTTCGATGCCCACTGGCATCCTCTTCTGTATCCATCGAAACTGTTGTGGAAATAAACTTTGTCTATTTGAGTGGGTTTTTATTATCTCATTCTTGGTCTCTGATTCCGGTTTGTTTATATTTAATTTTTACAGTTAGTTGGAACTGACGTTGCAAGCATTTTCCAGCCATGAGTGGATCCTAGGGTCTTTGTCGGTCTGAAACATTATAACATTATAACATTATTATAACATATATTATCCTATACCATTCGCGACGTCTTTCCAAAGGCTACTTTAATTAAGGCCGGCCGCACACAGGATCGTCTCGCGACTGGCGACTCACGACTTAGGTCGTGACGACTCAAGTCGCGTATAATTTTATATTAACAGAATGGGAGCCCCGCACACTGCAGCGACCGCGACGTGATTCTGGGGAATCGGGAGGGGGTGGTGATGGGGGGGGGGCTTCATTTCTGTCAATGTAAAATTACACGCGACTTGAGTTGTCACGACCCAAGTCGTCAGTCATGAGTCGTAAGACGATCATATGTGCGGTCGACCTAAGTAATAAGTGTATTATTTGTCTAATTGTACTCATGGCAGTTAACGTGCATTTATTATTTTGTATACACACACACACACACACACACACACATATATATATATATATATATATATATATATACAGGGTGGCCCAAAAGTCTGTTGCCCGGAAAAAAAATAGTTTAGAATGCATCGAGGTTACAGACTTTTGGCCCACCCTGTGTATATACACAATCTTTTGATATATAGCATATCAAAATATGTTTATATATAATAGAAATAAAGTAAATGTAGTTTAAGCACTAAAAGAAGCATAATTAGACAAAATTATAACTATGTTAAGAACCGAACTCAGAGTGTAGTTTTAGAGTTTTCAGTCATGACCAGTCAACTTTATTTTTTGCTTTTCTTATTTTAAGAAATATGGGCAACATCTCGAGTCCTGAAAGTGCTTCTGAGAAGGCAACATTAGTCAATTACTAGAAGTATCAAACTATTCCATAGCCTCAGCAAGATATCCGCTCTTCTGCTATGAAAACGTCATCCTATAGTTCTCATTAATTTTTTCTAATATGGCCCTTTTTAATATGACACTGTTGTTTTCTGAATTCTAAGTCTGTTGACAGCATTACTTCTGGTACGTCTGTGACCTTGCGCTTCGATATTAATTTTTATAATATGGCCTTTTTTAATGTGACACTGTATTTTCCTGAATTCTAAGTCCGTTGACATCATTACTTCCGGTACGTCTGTGACCTTGCGCTTCGGTATTAATTTTTCCTTATATGTCCCTTTTTAATATGACTGTTGTTTTCTGAATTCTAAGTTTGTTGACATCATTACTTCTGGTACGTCTGTGACTTTGCGCTTGGGTATTAATTTTTCCTTATATGGCCTTTTTTAATATGACACTGTTGTTCTCTGAATTCTAAGTTTGTTGACATCATTACTTCTGGCACGTCTGTGACTTTGCGCTTCGGTATTAATTTTTCCTTATATGTCCCTTTTTAATATGACACTGTTGTTTCCTGAATTCTAAGTCTGTTGACATCATTACTTCTGGTACGTCTGTGACCTTGCGCTTCGGTATTATTTGTGTTGTTCCTCGTTTCGTAACAACTGTGATGTAATTATTTATTATCATTATTATCATTATTACCAAATTTAAAGAGCTGGAATTTCAGTCAATAAAGTTCATATTATTTTCTTCAGCCTATAGTGTGTTAATTAGTGTGTTAATATAGTGTGTTAATATCATTCTGTAATGTATTTAGCTCGTCTTAATTACTGATTAGTTGACAAATTATTGTAATTTGCAAACGATGACACTATACTTATACATATATATATATATATATATTATATATATATATATATATATAATATATAAAGTTAAAGACTGGTTCTGCGTCAGGGGTAGATGACTTATCGAATGAGCACTTAAAATATGCAAATGACGTAGTATGTTTGCATATATCATTGCTCCTATCAGCCATGCTTGCTCATAGCTATATCCCTGCAGAATTCATGAGGGTATATATCTTGCTCTGGTCAAAAATAAGTACGGAGACATTCTGTCCAGCAATAATTACAGGCCTATTGCTGTCGCTTCCTGCTTCTCGAAACTACTAGAAAAACTCTTGTTACTCCGATTAAATGATTTCCCATGGACATCTCCTAATCAGTTTGGCTTTAAAAGGTCCCATTCAACTGACCTGTGTATCTATGTACTTAAAGAAACAATATCTAAATACATTGACAGTAATTCAACCATTTATAGCTGTTTCCTTGATATAAGTAAGGCATATGATAGGGTGAACCACAATATTTTATTTGCAAAACTAGAAGACAGGAAGGTTCCCATGTACATATTAAATTTATTGAAATTTTGGTTTTCCCACCAATCTTTCACTGTTAGGTGGGGCAATGTACTATCCGAGTGTTTTGGCTCCTCTTGCGGGGTGAGACAAGGCTCCTTGCTCTCCCCTATGCTGTTTAATAGTGTATATTGACGGATTAATTGCTTCACTTAATGAGGCAACAGTGGGATGTTGTATAGATAACACAAGGATAAATAACTTAGTTTATGCCGATGATATGGTGTTAATAAGTCCCTCTGTTAAAGGTCTGGATCGGCTACTAAATGTCTGCGAAGTGTATTCGCAGAAACATGATATTCTTTTTAATGTTACAAAAACTAAGGTTATGCAATTTCATCTTAAAAGCTGTAATCAGCCAGCTGATATAAGGTTTAAAATGAATGGTGAAGTAATTGAGGAAGTACAAGAGTTTAAGTATTTGGGTCAAACTATTACCAGCTCCTTGAGTGATGACTCGGATATAAGAAAACAATCTCGAAGCCTGTGTGCTAAAGCGAATATGACCATAAGGAACTTTCGTTTCTGTACAAGTGAAGCTAAAGACACACTCTTTCGTACTTTCTGCAGTAATATATACTCTGGGTGAGTTATAAAAAAGGTTCTGGCAGAACCCTAAATTTGCTGTACAACAGGTCTTTTAGACTCTTACATAAACTACCCCCGAGATGCTCAGCTTCGCAAATGTTTGCTACCCGCAATGTCCCGAGTTTCCCGGAGGTAACAAGACGTGCTCAACACAGTCTAATGCAAAGAATTAAAAAATCAACCAACCCGATCATCCAAGCTATCCATGAGTCCTGCCATTTATCCTCTAAGCTATGGACTTCTTGGTACGAAAACGTATGTCTGTAGCTCCACTTAACTTCGACAGTGCAGTATTATTTCTAATCAATTGTATATATTTCTATCCTTAGTATATGAACTGTCATTGTATTAATAATATTTGTCATATGGACTATAGTCTGCCAATAAACCTTTTCATTTTCATTTTCATATATATATAGAGGAGAGGTATCGATGTGTGTGTGTGTGTGTGTGTGTGTGTGTGTGTGTGTGTATGCGTGTGTGTGTGTGTGTGTGTGTGTGTGTGTGTGTAAATACATATGTGTGTGTGTGTGTATATATATATAATAGAGCAAGATAGATATAGGTGCATATAAAAAGAATTAAAAACTCATCCAGTCCAATTGTCCAAGCTATTCATCAGCCCTGCTTTAGATCTTCTAGACTCTGGACCTCTTGGTATGAAAATGTTTGTCTATAGGAGGCTTGTCCAACATACGGGCCGCGGGCCAGAGTCAGGCCCGTTAAAGATTTGTATCAGGCCCGGCTGGCGGATAATGAAAATTCATTATCTAATGTCATATTTTATTTCAATAAAATTTAATTTTAAAATAAAATTTTATCTACAATTTGCACACTGGCCCTAGGTGTGGGTCATTAATTGAAATTATAGCCTTTCATGAAAAGAGGTTGAACACCCCGGGTTTAAGCTCACTTAACTCCTGCAGTAGCCATCCCATTACATGTACTTTTTACTTGTATGAAACTGCTATTACTATTTTGGAGCTATTGAAGAATAGGGACCCCAGCCTTCTTTAGTTAGCTTTATAAGGCTAACTAACGAAAATATCATGACCTAACCTAACCAATCGTCAAGGGCGTACAGTTAACCTAACGATTGATTAGGTTAGGTCGTGATATTTTCGTTAGTTAGCCTTATAAACCTAACTAAAGAAGGCTGGGGTCCCTATTCTTCAATAGCTCCCTATTTTTTTATTATTTCTCGTGTCCTCACGTGTATTATTGTCATTTCTTTGTTACCATAGTCCATTTTTTTAAAAATTTATTGTTTAGTTGGTTGTATCGTTCATTACCTTGATGGATACTATACCTTTTTTCTTTTAGGTTGGGGGTATCTATCTCTCTCCTGCCAATAAACAGGGTACTTTATAATTATTATTATTATTATTATTATTATTATTATTATTATTATTATCATCATTATTTGATTTATCTTATCTTTATTACGTTCAAGAGTATTGTACTATTTTATGGGATTTATATCCAATAAAGCTTATTATCATTACTATCATTACCTTTATCATAAAAAAGGTAAAACAAAAAAATTAATTAGACTATAATACAGGTAAAGAAATAAAATTAGATGAAGTTTAAAATTATTTCATTGTTTCTCTAAAGAAATTTTACAAGGGTTGTTTTTTTTTTGGTGATCACAAATAAAGTCTTTGGAGTCGGGCCAGGTTGGGTTACGTCGGATGTAATTAAATTTGGTTGGGTTGGTTGAAGTATTTTATTTACGACTGGATTGGGTTGGACACTATAAAAACTTATGAAAATTACTGTTAATTATGTTAATATTATGCACAAATGAACGCATGGATAAAAGGAAAATTTGAAATTGCGGATGTACTGAGTTCATGGTCCGGGTTTGTGTATAGCAAACCTGGGATAATATGGCTGTGCTTGTGATTGGAAGAGCGACATTTGTGATGCCATGGTCGAAGGAGAGAATACAAATTAGTGGTGCATCTTGCTCCTGAAGAATCATGCACCAGGACCTATAAATACAGAACTATCTGCAGTACAAACTAACGACATGGGCACGAAAATGAATATGAATCAACCTGTTCATGGGATTGTCATATCACAGAGCCTCGTTGCTTCCACTACGTTGACCTCCTATGTACAGCAATGATGCTGCGAGCTGCCTCAACCACGAAACGGTGCTTTGTATATAAACAATAAAACTTTTCTCCCACTTACATTTAAGCTATTGACATTTGTCTATATATATGTGTGTGTGTGTGTGTGTGTGAATTGCAAAATCAACCATTTACATGTTAAATTCTCTTTGAAAGATACTTTGACTTGATAATACTCTCGTTGACTTCACGAAACCTGTGAAGGAGGGGCCAAGGGCGAATATAATAAAAGAGAGTTTAAATTTAAGAATATTAAAAAAAACAATAGGAAATAAAAAACTTCCAAAAACCTTTTGGTGGAAGTGTAAATTTTGGGCGTGGCAAAATTACAGGGAACGAAACGTGTCTTTGACACGTTCCACGAATCAGTCGTACCAACTTTCATGCTTTAAGTTTCATACGACAATCATACGACAACACGTGTATATATATATATATATATATATATATATATATATATATATATATATATTGTACTATATATATATATATATATATATCTATATATATATATATAATATATATATTATTTATATATATATATAGTGGTGTAGTGATTAGCATCGCTGATTACGAATCCACCGGTCTCGGGTTCGATTTTAGGAGATGGCAGGCGGCGCTTAGCTCACCCAGCTGTTCACCATTCCATACAAAAAATTGTTGGTTGATAAATGAATACCCTGGGTAACCTAGTGATTAAGATGCTGGGCTGTTGAACGGGAGGTCGTGAGATCGAGTTCAGGAGAGGACTTTGTAATTTCCGAACACCCGTAGTGGATCGTAGTTCGGATTCCACGTTAAGCTGTAGGTCTAAGGTGTAGCAACAAGCTTGACCTTCGTCAGAATGAACAATTCGGGCGGAAGCAAAGCCAATGTTAATCAAGTTTATTATGAATCTTGATAAAATGAAATTTACCGCTTTGTTACTATTTTTTCTATATATTTTAATTAATTTCAGTTAATTTCATATTTTATCAATTTTACGTGTTCGCTTTTTACTTTAGTAAAACCGTAACTATGAATAGTTTTGAGTGAAAATTTTTGAAAATTAGGCTCCTTTGCAGAACAGAATTTGTTTTGGGATAAGGTTAGCATAATATAATTGCCTCTCATATGGCAATCCCCCAAAAACTGCCACATTGTACTAACCTGATTATCCAAAATTAAATTAAAAATTTAATATATTTTTAATAAAAAGTAAAAACTGCTTTTACCCAAAATATTCAAGACTAGAATCACACGCGTAAAATCAGATTCGCTGAGCCACGCTTTTATCAGCTATTGTTAAGACTTTTTTGAAAGATCATCAACAATGCAAAATTTTACTATGCTTTACTATGGTTTTACTATGGTTTTATTAGGGTTTACTATGGTGTTACTATGGTTTACTATTGTTTTACTATGGTTTTACTATGGTTTACTATGGTTTTCTTATGTTTTTCTTTTGGTTTTACTATTGTTTACTATGGTTTTACCATGGTTTACTATGTTTTACTATGGTTTTACTATGGTTTATTATGTTTATTATCATTTTACTAATGGTTTACTATGGTTTTGCTATGGTTTACTATTGTTTTACTATGGTTTAATATGGTGCTAAAATGGCTTACTATTGTTTCACTGTTTTATTATGGTTTTACTATGGTTTACTACGGTTTTCTTACGGTTTTACTATGGTTTACTACGGTTTTACTACGGTTTACTACGGTTTTCTTATGGTTTTACTATGGTTTACTATGTTTATTATCATTTTACTACGGTTTACTATGGTTTACTATGGTTTACTATGGTTTTACTATGGTTGACGCCCTCCTTAACCATAGGAAAATTTAGCTAAGATGAAAATTAAGGTGAAAGTCCTTTTTCTTACGTAAATATTCATGACTTAATAAATAATTGCACTTGAATTGCACGGTGAGATCACCTTGATTTGTTCATATCAAATATAGTTTCACTGGTCACCTGAGCCACAGCAGAAACAGAGTAAGCGGTAAACTCCACCCAATGCCAGCGGATGGGGTCGAACTGGCGCCACACAGCTCAGAATGTGCCACTATAACCAATGAACTAATGAATCGCCAGGAAAATATAGATTACATACCTTTTGATAGCTTTTGATATCTAATCTATATTTTTCTGGGCATCCGTTAGTTTAGTGGTTACAGTGGTACACTCTGAGCTGTGTGTCGCTGGTTCGCCTCCAACCGCTGGCATCGGGTGGAATTGGGTTGACCGCTTAACGTGAACTTCTTGGATGTTTTTAGTTTATATTTCTTCAGGTTTTTTTTTTGTACAGAGTCTTGCCTTCGTCAGGTTTCAGATACGAAAAAGTTGCGATCAGTTTTACAGGGTGTTCAAAATTAAACGCAACCAATTGGAGAATGTATATATCATTGTAACCTAACCCTTTTCTTTCTGTTTCGGGTTGCGTTTTTTAACACCCTGTATTTGTTAACATTTTAATAAATACTGCCACGAACTATTTCCCGGTGTTGGATAACAGAGTTAAGCGACATTGGGCATGGGTTCGATAGTTAACCGTCCTCTGCATCCAGATTATGTAGCGACCCGTGGTTCGGATTCCCTGTTAAGCTGTCATTTGTCATACCCTGTCATTTGCCCCTGACTGTTAGTATGGAGGTTAAATGATACAGCCAACAACAACAACAACATAAACATAAACATAAACTTACTAATTCTTGTCTAGGATCGACTCTTTAACGTAGGTCTTACGTATGGTCAGTGTTAACATGTACTTTATTTTAGCTATACTTTGCAGTAAAAAACAAATATGAAAGAATGCGTTAATTTAACCTGACTCATTCATGGCGTGTCTCTTTCTCAGCGTCTCACTAACGTGTACTCAACCAATGTGATAAAACGCGCAAAATTTCTTCAATCTTTGTACACCACCATTTTTGTGGTGTGTATTTTTGTCTGTTGTAATTAATTATACGTCGTGAAATGTTAAATATAACTTAATTAACATTCAATTCTAACATTAAATTGGCGAACTCTCCTCGCAAACACGGTTAATAAGGATTTTAAGCATTTTTATGTTGAAATATACGAAATTTATTGGCTGGTTAATTTCAAGAATTTATTTTTATATTATTTTTACTGTACATAATTTATACACACATCAAGAAATTAAATCCTTGATAATCCTTGATAATCCTTGATAATCCTTTACTCCTTGAAATTTGAATTTAGAAAGGGGGTGTCGCAATTGTTTTATTAGTTGGTTATTCAAATACATGCCCGGAATACCCTCTTTGAATGCGATCCGATAATCTTTTTACTGTACATTGTCGCTGAGGGGTCATCGCGCTTGGTTTCACAAAGGTTACGTTAAGAGGTTAGATACGATTTTGGGGCTATTTTGCATACTTAATCATTTGAGCTTTATTCTATCTCACACTGAAATATAGAATGCAAAATAAATCTGAAGTCGCCTTTACGCTCGTAAAATGCTAGAACGCAAAATATTGTAGATATCGCGTGAAATATACTGTAATCAGTATGGGTTCATGTGGGCTGAATAATACATTAAAACTGCCACCGAATATCAAAGATTTGGCCATTAAAAAAAAATATATATATATATATATTTTAATAAAGTAAAAGTTATTGCATTAATAAATATTTTAAAATACCTAAAAGTAAATTTTCCTTCCAACACCTTTGACCAAATCCTTAACGGAATAAAGACATGATGAAAACGGACCTTATTAGTGCACAAGATTGCGCCTTAAACTAAGGTCTTTATGTTAATTACTCCTCCTAATTGATAATATTAACTTAAAATGACGCTAAAACATTAACAAAAAACAAAGCAAACGCCAGAGTTAATATAAAGAAAGATAAAAAAATAGCGAAATAAAAATAAAAAAAATACACAACAAGAAAGAGGCACGCAGAATTAAAGCCGTGGAAGGAACTTTTATGATAACAGAGGTTTGACATTTTTACGCTCACTCCAAACACTAAGATACAAGAGAGAAATGCATAATAATCCAACCTTCATACGAGACAATCTTACGAGGAACCCAAAACCCAGTTGCTCATATCCCTTTTACCTTCTCTCGTGTAATTTGAAGTACATTAAGAGACTCGGTATTTCTAGCAAATTACGACTCGTTCGAAACAACCTTTTTATTCCGGAGTTGTGTTTTATTTCAATTTAAAATGTTCTTTACTCGCGAATAAAACCAATATTTGTAGTCTAATTTTAAATAAACTCCCCCCCACCCCCCCACCCCACCCCACAACACACAAACTCAGTGTGAATGGGTACGCGCCATATTGCTGAATGGAGAAAAGTAAATTGATGACATTTCGTGCAAAGAATGCACCGAGGTTTAAAAGCTGGAATTTCAATTTCAAATGTCTTTAAAAAAAAAAAATAATAATAAAATAAAATAAATAAAAATAATGAAATATATAAATCCAGAAGTGATAAATTTGGCGTAACTAAAAAAAAAAAATAAAAAAAAAAATAAAAAAAATATATACTCTCAGATGGTGGTTGTTGTTGTTGTTGTTGTTGTTTTGGAGTGTTTCAGAGACGTTCAAATTATTGCCATTTCTTTTTTCATCTTTAAATTTAATTCATATTTTTTTTTAAATGTATTTTTCAATCATTGCCATAAATTTCGAATCCAAGAAAATAAATTTCCTTCCAACATCCGAAGCTCGAATGAAGAAGATAAATAAAAATACACGATTATAAAAGCCAACACTTTTATTTCTGCTATATCAACATTAGAAAAAAAAAAATATATATTATATATATATATATATATATATGTGCGCCTCGGTGGTGTAGTGGTTAGCATCGCTGACGACAAATCCATCGGCTACGGGATAGGGGGAGATCCGGTGACGGCAGGCTGCGAGCAGCAAACCCAGCTATTCATCCTTCCACACACTAAATAAAAAAAAATTGGTTGGTAGATAAAAGGGTACCCTGGATAGTCTAGTGGTTAAGACGCTGGACTGCTGGTGGGGTGTGGTTCGGATTCCATGTTATATGCTTTTAGTACAATAACCGTACTTTGTAAAAAAAATTGGAAAGGCCAATTTATAGTGAGTTTTGAAGCACTACGATGTAGGTTCGGGTTTACCTGGTTCCGAACCTCTCAGTAAATTGCTTTTTCCACACACACACACACACACACACACACATATATATTATATATATATACGTACAGGGTGGGCGGAAAGTAGCTCCCTAATTTAAATTACATATAAATTATGTATAAATTGTGATTGTATTGTTATATTGTTATGGTGTTCTCTAAAGTGGTACAATTGTAACGGTAATCTTTTTTTCTCTAAAGTGTTCTCTTTGTGTTCTCTAAAGTGGTACAATTGTAACGTTCATTTTTTTTTTTTCATTTCAGATTGAAGGGTAACATGGCTGAGCGTTTAACACTGCAGGAGCGTGCCCAGTTGGCGGCACGGTACGAAGTTTGGCAATCTGTCGTTCGAGTTCAAAGATGGTGGCGGGCCATTCACGGACCACGTGCCCAAGTGGACCCGAAAACAATCAAGAACTGCCACTCGAAGCTCATGACCACGGGGTCTGTGGCAGATGTTCGAAGATGTGGTCGCCCTTCGACATCCAGGGCCCAAGAGACGGTGCAGGCAGTTCAGGAAATGTTCGCACGGAGTCCACGAAAGTCAACTCGCCAGGCAGCTCGGGAAAGTGGACTCTCCCGCTACTCAGTGCGAACTGTGCTGAAGAAGGAGCTGAACTGGCGTGCGTGGAAGCCGCATTACTGCCAATCTCTCTCGGACGAGGACTGCGACATTCGCATGGAGTTCGGGAAAATCATGCTGGCTTGGCATGAACTGGCCCCATCTCTTCCGCAACATCCTCTGGAGCGACGAGGCGGTGTTCCACGTCGGAGGCTTTTGTCAACCGCCACAATTGCCACTACTGGGCAGGAGAGGATCCCATGGTTACCGCTGAAAAACGGCAGAATCGGTTCAGTGTAACGGTGTGGTGTGGTATGACCTCAGATCAGGTTGTGGCCCGTTCCTTCTGCGCAACACCATGAATGCTGAGTGGTACCTTGCTATGTTGCGAAACGAGGTCTGGCCGGTTGTCAGTACATGGGAGAACATCGACGATCTGATATTTATGCAAGATGGCGCCCCTCCGCACTTCGCTCTTGTTGTCCGTGAGTGGCTGGATGCCCACTTCCCTGGGCGTTGGATGGGTCGTCGTGGTCCACATCAATGGCCAGCCAGGAGCCCCGACTTGACACCGTGCGACTTCTTTCTTTGGGGGTGGGTAAAGGAAGAAGTCTACCGCACCAAACCGAGGACATTGGAAGAACTGGAGGACCGAATTCGGGAAGTCATGTCCTCCATCCCGCCGGAGTTCCTGCTAAGTCAGTGGACCCATTCCTGGGCCTCCAGAAGCTGGTGGAAAGAGTTGGAGCCCACATTGAATTTTAGAGAAAACCTACCATGTATGCCTACCTTTTCATATTATTTCTTCTGAAATAAATGGATAATATACGTATTTTTTTACCAATCCAAAATAGTGAGCTACTTTCCGCCCACTCGTATATATATATATATATATATACAGTGGAACCTTGCTTAACGAGTGCCTCGTATAACGAGAAATTCGTATAACGAGCCAAAAGAATGGGGGAAAATTACCTTGCATAACGAGCGACACTTTGCTTAACGAGCAAAATATTTTAAAAAATGAAGTGTTTGGTCCCTCTGTGAAAAAATATTTGCTTGAGATGGATTTGCCACTCCATGTCTTGCTTATTATGGACAATGCTCCTGCTCATCCTCCAGGTCTAGAAGATGACCTCCTTGAAGAATTTAAATTCATCAAAATTCAGTTCCTGCCTCCCAACACCACTCCTTTAATTCAGCCAATGGACCAGCAGGTCATCTCAAATTTTAAGAAGCTCTACACTAAAGCACTCTTCGAGCGTTGTTTTGAGGTGACTGAAGCAACCAATCTCACTCTCAGAGAGTTTTGGAAAGATCATTTTCACATTGTTGCCTGCCTCAAGATGATTGACAAGGCATGGGATGGAGTCACCAAGAGAACCCTTATTTCAGCTTGGAAGAAGCTTTGGCCGGACGGCATTGTTGAACGCAACTTGGAGGAGTTTGAGTCAGTGCCTGTAGAGCCTATAGTCGACGACATCGTGTCTTTAGCCAAGACTATCGGGCTGGAGGTGGATAACAATGACATCGATGAGCTTGTGGCAGAGCATAGCCAGGAGCTGACCACTGAAGAGCTTTTGGAACTGCAATCTACTCAACAGGAAGAAATTGTGGGGGAGAATTTGTCAGGGGAGGACGAAGAAACGCCCGTAGCAGAACAACAACCCTCCAGTGCAATAAGGGAGATGCTGAGATCTTGGGAATCTGTTGTATCATACGTTGAAAAGCATCATCCTAATAAGGCAGTGACTATGCGATCTACAAATTTATTTAATGATAATGTTATCACGCATTTTCGTCAAAATTTAAAGCGTAGACAAAAACAAATGTCTCTAGACAGTTTCCTCGTGAAAAAGGATCCAAAAGAAAGTGAAAGTGCCTCTAAAAAATTTAAAGCTAGTGACTGTGAGCTCGTCGAGAATGTTATTGCATTGAACGAAGACGATTCTCCTCCTTCCCCTCAATAACCCTCTCCTCCTCCCCTGTCTCTTCATTTCCTTTGCGTGCGTCAGGAGCACCTTCTCTCTTCGTAAGTTATTTATAAATTTCACCGTTTACTAATTATTTACATTCTCTTTTGGGTTAATTTTTATTAATAATCTTTTCATTTCATGCAATAATAATTTAAAAAACGCCTTTAAATATCATATAAATATTATTTTAAGTATTTTTTAAGCATGGAACGCATTATCATATTTTACATTGATTCCTATGGAAAAAATTGCCTTGTTTAACGAGCATTTTGCATAACGAGCACAATTCGGGAACGAATTATGCTCGTTAAGCAAGGTTCCACTGTATATATATAATATATATATATATACAGGGTGGCGCAAAAGTCGCGCATCATAGGCGTTTTCAGTGTTGATTATAATATATATATATTTTTTTTCTTTTAGGTAGGGGATGGCTACGAAATTAACAATAGACGAGAGGGTGAATGAGCTTGGTTTTAATGTATGGAATACCACGTACAACAAATCGATGAATCGGTACAGAATTTCAATTCTGTACCGATTCATCGATTTTCGTACCTGGTATTCCATACATTAAAACCAAGCTTTCGTCAATTTCGCAGCCATACCCTACCTAAAAGAAAAAAAAAAATATACTATAGTCAACACTGAAAATTCCTATGATGCGCGACTTTTGCGCCACTCTGTATATATATATATATATATATATATATATATACTTTTTTTTTTTTTTGGTTAGCTTCCGCCCGAATTGTTCATTCTGACGAAGGTCAAGCTTTTCACTCCACCTTAGACCTACAGTTTAACGTGGAATCCGAACCACGCCCCATCAGCAGCCCAGCGTCTTAACCACTAGGCCACCTAGGGTACCCATTTATCTACCAACCACCTTTATTGTGTGGAAGGATGAGCAGCTGGGTTTTGCTGCGCGCCGGCTGCCGTCGGGTCTCGAACCCGAGGCCGATGGATTCGTAGTCTTTAAAGCATGTACAGGGTGGCGCATAAGTCCCAATCGGTTATAATTAAAACCGAAATACTTTAAAATATCAAATAAAGTAAAACATATATATATATATATATATATATATAAGTCCAAGGTTTTTATAAGAAATAAAATAGCTGTTAATTAAGCAGCAAAATGATTTTAACTGCAATCAGCTTGGAACATTGACTTAAAGAAAGAAAGTTTGAGATATAAATCAAAAAATGTTCTAACCATTATCGTTAGTTTTGCGCTCCGAGAATATTTTTTTTCAATACCCAAACTCGTAAATATTTGCATTCCAGATGACCAGAAAGATTGAAGAGAGAGAGAGAGAGAGAGAGAGAGAGAGAGAGAGAGAGAGATGACCTAACCTTTCGGCTAATAACCTGGCTATTCATCAAGTACTTAAGTAAAAACGCTTCGGGTATTTCACAGGAAATTATAAATCCCGTTAAAACAAATGCTCAAAGTTTGTTTAACAACGAAATATGTAAAAGTTACTTCATTAAAACATGTACAGGGTGGTCCATAAGTCCCTATCGGCTATAATTAAAACGAAAATACAAAAAAAATTAAAGTAAAAAGTTACTTCATTAAAGCATGTACAGGGTGGCCCATAAGTCCTTATCGGTTATAATTAAAGCGAAAATACAAAAAATTAAAGTAAAAAGTTACTTCTTCAAAGCATGTACAGAGTGGCCCATAAGTCCTAATCGATTATAATTAAAGCGAAAATACAAAAAAATTAAACAAAATTAAAAAGTTACTTTTTTAAAACATGTACAGGGTGGCCCATAACTCCCATTCTGTTATAATTAAAATAAAAAACAAAGTAAAAGTTACTTCATTAAAGCATGTACAGGGTGCCCATAACCCCCAATCGGTTAGAATTAAGTGAAAAAGTAAAAATGACTTCTCTGAAGCATGTACAGGGTGTCCCATAAGTCCCAATCGGTTATAATTAAAGCCGAAATACAAAATATCAAAGTAAAGTCCAAATCGGTTATAATTAAAGAGAAACTCCATCTAGCGGAGCTCACACTGACGTAATCAATTACTAAGGAAAGAATATTTGTCGAGGTGGTCATAATATTTTGCGCTTTGAATATAATCACCAAATATTTCTAAACTTATTATAAACTTTTTACTTTGTTTGATTTTTTGTATTTTCGCTTCAATTATAACCGATTGGGACTTATGGGCTACCCTGTATATGTAAAGGTTATGGCGAATCAGGGTATATTTGTCAATAGATAGCTTTATTTTATCATCTAAAAAGTAAATTTTGATATGAAAATACAGGGTGAGCGAAAAGTCCCTGTGCACCTGTCCACTTCTAACACAGTGCAGGTACAGGTTCACTACACTTCTTGGAGGTGCACAGGGACTTTTCGCTCACCCTGTATTTGTAAATGTTTAACTATGCGAATTTTACCTTCAATTATTTATAATTTTAACGCAAAACTTCATTTCTTTTTGATACAATATATTTTTTTTATGTTGAACAAGTGGTCGCGCATCTTGGGACACAAACTGTATTAGAAAATTAGTAAATAAAATTATTAATATATATATATATATATATATATATATATCAGGTCAAATCTAGTAATAATAACTACTGCTTATAAATCTATTTCGTCATGAATATGTAATGTAAATATTTCCTTCAGGTGTCGTGCTGTAATGCATGGAATTAAAATATGAATTTTGATATGGTGAATTTTGATATGGTGATTATGAATTATTAATGGAAACATACGATCTTATCGTTGTTATGTAAAATATGGTCACGCAAATGGGTTTGAAATGGAGAGTCAAACGCGTCAAAGCATTTGAGAAAGACTATAGGGTACACACAAGCAGTCATTTCACTAGCTAAAGGTAACTAGGATATGTTGCTGTCTATAGAATCAGAAAATATAATAGTTTTAAAGTAATTAGTTAAAATTTGCGTGTGTGTGTGTGTGTGTGTGTGTGTGTGTGTTGCGTGTGTGTAAAATTATTTAAATAGAAATTATCGAAAGGGAACATGTTATTTCGATCTCCCCCCCCCCCCCCCCCCCAACCAAGAGCTCATCCATAGGATTAACCGGCGACGCTATCAGAACAAGTAAAAAAAATAGATTAGAATCAGTGAACAAAGTAATAGAACGCAATTGGGAGTAGAATACAGAATAAGAGAATCATTAAAGTAAGGGGTGATAATAAAAAAAACGTACAAGAATAATATAAATAATGTAAATATACAAATTACATTTTTGTTAATTACAGTTCATTGTACAAGGATTAGAAAATATACTTGCTTGAACCAATAAGATTTGCAAAGGACAAAATCACCTGCAACTGAAAAGTTTTGCATGGTTTTGGAGTGATGAAATGAAATATTATATGAATTTCATTTATTATTACACTGTTCTGGGATTTATTTATTCACATACTAAATTTACAATTATTTTAAAACTTAGCCATATTACTATAACAACACCATACCATTATCAAAACCTCATTTCCCAACGAATTGGGATGAGAAGGCAGAAATAGCTCGGATATGTAAGAGGAAGTAGTGGTAGACCAGCGCCCTCATCCCCACATAGCTGCGGTACTACATACACCATGCGAAATGGCGCTTTCAGGACTTGTTAAGAATAAAAGGAGACCTTACTTACATACATGCTCTTGATAAACATCTCCCACTCTCACTTATTCCCCTTACATTCTACACACCCACACGTCCCTACCTGCAGTTACGTGCGGCGCCCACGCCCGGACTTATTATTGCCTTTCGTAGGGAAAAAGAGGGAAGGACGGGTCCCCAGCCCAATCCTCCCTTTCCTGTAGAACAGGAGATGCGAGCCAGCTTCATCTTTCGGCGGGTGGTGGAGTAACCGCATTCCTACAACCAGATAATATGATAATATAAGTTTTTGGTTATTTCCTATCTTCTATCATCTGGTTGGAGCAGAATTAATACAGAGATACGTCAGTGTAAAGTCCTTCAATTTTTGCTTTCCACAAGCAAATCTCAAAGACGTTTACTTAAATACGCAAATTTCTTTTTTCATTTCAAATTTCTTCCATTTCAAATTTCTTCCATTTCCATTTCAAATTTCCTTTTTCCATTTTGGATCCACACCAAAGGAAAACCTTCGCAACAGTTTGTCTTAGGAATAATAAACGCTTTGGAATTATACGAACACTGAACAGCCATCAATAACCAAACATTCCATAGCCCCTAAAAAGCTTTAATCAAACCATCTTTCAGTTAAGATAACCCCCAAATGTTATTTATTCTGGAAATTACTTTAACATACAAACATCCTCAGTTAATTCAGTAAAAATTACTTGAAAATCAGTAAGAAATAACCTTATTTGAATTGTACATGAGAACCGTCTGTTACAAACTACTCTCGCCCTTCGGATACCGAAACTTAAAAATTAAAAGCGAAAGAACCAACCAACAGGAACCAAATTCTAACAACGAAAGCACTAGAGGTTATTCGTAACGACGTTAAGTGAGGCATAAAACCCAAATTAATTTATAAATCTCTAAAACACCTCTTCCATACTGTACTTTCCGACCGATTTCACTCCTTCCCACAGTTGATACTTGAGTAGACTCCACCTTTGAGTAATTGAGACCGAGCACGCGATCCTTTCTCGTACAACGCATCAACAAACCTCACTTTCATACAAATTGAAGTATTGTGAATAAAAAATAATTTTAATCTTTATATATATATATATATGTGTGTGTGTGTGTGTGTGTGTGTACGCGCGCTTTTTTCTCATATTTACAAATTGCACTTAAACACTTAATAATAATAATAACAATAATAATAATAATATTAATAATAATAATACTAATTGGCACCTCTAACAAGTACTCCCCCCCCCCCCCCCCCCCCCCCAAAAAAAAAAATTCCCTATTTTATTATTTCTTCCTTGGCACCATTTTCTAATTAACTACATTTTTATTAAGATCCTTTATGGTGCCAACACAACAGGCAAAATTATTTTTACTGATGGAGTGTTCTCATACTTGTAATATATCAAATTTAATTATGTACAACAAATTATATTTTACAATTTGTTGTATAAATCTAAATATTAAATAAATTTCTATGTTTGCAATGGCTGCTATGACTATTATATTGTGGTGTTTTATATATATATATATATATATATATATATATATATATATATATATATATTATATATATATATCACCACTAGGATACGAATATATATATATAATATATATATATATATATATATATATATATATATAGTGAAATAGAAGTAGCGATAATATATAATCCTAATTTTGTATTACTGTTGGAGTTACATGTATTATAAGTAATAGTTATTTATAAAAATTTTCCATATATATATATATATATATTGCTCAACTTAGGCGTAGAAACGAAAATGTACATTTCATTTTTAGAAACCGGTTTTCATTTCATATTGTTCGTACGAAGACGGTTTCCGTTATACGCCATATTTTTTAACTTAAAAGCTTTCGACGTCTTTTTCAATAAAATACACCCTTATTTCAAAATTAAAACGTCAAGATGACCCATTATACATATATATATACATACGTATATACTGTGTGTGTGTGTGTGTGAGTGTGTATATATTTTAACCAACCATGGCTAACAGTTTTTTTTATTATACTTTGATAGTATTATTATTGCTGAGCGATCGTTTAAAAAAATGCTGGACAGTTTATGACCAAATAAAGTTCTTTTTTACGAAATGAAATAGCTGATACGTCTTTTATACAATTCGGGAATCTTTAAATTTTAAATCTCGATGAAATAGACGCGGCAATAGACATATACCCGGCAATAATAGACTAAAAGAAAAAAAAAGGCCTCGCTTCAAAAAACAAACCATACTATTTACGTTGAGAAAAGTGTACATTTACGTTGAGAAAAGTGTACATTTACGTTGAGAAAAGTGTAACATTTACGTTGAGAAAAGTGTACATTTACGTTGAGAAAAGTGTACATTTACGTTGAGAAAAGTGTACATTTACGTTGAGAAAAGTATAACATTTACGTTGAGAAAAGTGTAACATTTACGTTGAGAAAAGTGTAACATTTACGTTGAGAAAAGTGTACATTTACGTTGAGAAAAGTGTACATTTATGTTGAGAAAAGTGTACATTTACGTTGAGAAAAGTGTAACATTTACGTTGAGAAAAGTGTACATTTACGTTGAGAAAAGTGTACATTTACGTTGAGAAAAGTGTAACATTTACGTTGAGAAAAGTGTAACATTTACGTTGAGAAAAGTGTACATTTACGTTGAGAAAAGTGTACATTTACGTTGAGAAAAGTGTACATTTACGTTGAGAAAAGTGTACATTTATGTTGAGAAAAGTGTACATTTACGTTGAGAAAAGTGTAACATTTACGTTGAGAAAAGTGTACATTTACGTTGAGAAAAGTGTACATTTACGTTGAGAAAAGTGTAACATTTACGTTGAGAAAAGTGTACATTTACGTTGAGAAAAGTATAACATTTACGTTGAGAAAAGTGTAACATTTACGTTGAGAAAAGTGTACATTTACGTTGAGAAAAGTGTAACATTTACGTTGAGAAAAGTGTAACATTTACGTTGAGAAAAGTGTACATTTACGTTGAGAAAAGTGTACATTTACGTTGAGAAAAGTGTGCATTTATGTTGAGAAAAGTGTACATTTACGTTGAGAAAAGTGTAACATTTACGTTGAGAAAAGTGTACATTTACGTTGAGAAAAGTGTACATTTACGTTGAGAAAAGTGTAACATTTACGTTGAAAAAAGTGTACATTTACGTTGAGAAAAGTATAACATTTACGTTGAGAAAAGTGTAACATTTACGTTGAGAAAAGTGTACATTTACGTTGAGAAAAGTGTAACATTTACGTTGAGAAAAGTGTAACATTTACGTTGAGAAAAGGGTACATTTACGTTGAGAAAAGTGTACATTTACGTTGAGAAAAGTGTACATTTACGTTGAGAAAAGTGTAACATTTACGTTGAGAAAAGTGTACATTTACGTTGAGAAAAGTGTAACATTTACGTTGAGAAAAGTGTAACATTTACGTTGAGAAAAGTGTAACATTTACGTTGAGAAAAGTGTACATTTATCATATCAACTTTCGTCATTGGATTGTTAAAAAGAAAAATCAGCTAGAAAAATTAAAAAATTTTGCCTCGTGATTGTTTTACATATTCAGGGAATAAATTTTCACCTTTTTAACTTTTTTTTTCACCTTTTTAACTTTTTTTGTTCACCTTTTCCCCGACTGACTATTACGGGGTTAAATCGGGAAGAAATAAATGCATTAAATGACCCCATCTTCTTCTTCAAATCTTTACTGATAATAAACAGTCTTAAACTATTTTTGTGCTTCGCTCGTAAGACATTATTTGTAAAGAAATAAAAATTAACTTCATACAGAAAGGGACAAACTCTGAAAGTCGAAGAACAGAAGATAAAGCAAATAGATAATCAGTACACAGTGGTAATAAATGTACGAATTCATTCACACCAATGAGCGAAGTCAAAAGAGGTCGTTTTGATTTGCAGAGAGGAATACCCTTATTCAATACCCACATGGTTACCATAAACAGTATGTATATATATATATATATATATATGTATATGATTGCAGAGCACATACACACTCACGCACACGCACGCACACACATACACAAAAACGTATATATACATATATACGTGTGTGTGTGTGTGTGTGTACGTGCGGTGTGTGCGTGTGTATGTGTTGTACAATCATTCGCCTTCTATGGTGAGGCCTTCAAAGTAACATCAGCATTTGTACCAGTGCTATAATCCTCATTTATGGCGACAGCATGCTCACTTTTGAGGAGGAATATCCTATGTATTAAGATTATGAGATCTTAAATATATAAAATTAGTTTGTAAAGCTACGGTTAGTTTAAAGGATAAGTCAGGTTGTAGGTTAGGTGTGGTGAAGCAAGGTTACATTTAATTCAAGTTTTTTTCCTTCAAGGGGAGTGACGCCGCTGAAAGCCCTTACAATTTTATTTACTTGACTGCGTGTCTGTGTTATTTGGGATATAGCCATGAGCAAACTTGAAAAAATTATAATAATAAAAATATTCAGTCTTTTGTTTTCACTTACAGTGTAAACAATATTTTGTATATATATATATGTGTGTGTGTGTGTGTGTAGCTTAAATTTCGCAATATATATATATATACTATTATATATATAATTACTAATTCTACATGAGTAGTTAAACAATGGTCTTAACAATTTTGAGAGTAGATAAGAAAGTGTATTAATATTTATAAAGTGGCTCGCAAAAAAAAAGACATTTGAGGCGTAAATTTGTATTCTGTACCGTTCTCTCCAAACGAGATAACGCAGAAAGGACGAAATACAGACCTCTCTTTCGTACAGTAACTCATTGCCAGTAATGACCAATTTGGAAAGTTGTGTATACATATTTGATGTTGATGAGTTGCTGTTGAAGTTGGATGATGGTTTTCGCATAATATTTTACATTGTTTTTGATGAATTTAGTTTATTAATAATGAGTCTTCTACTACAAGGTTACACTGTGTCGTCATAAGGATTTGTGCTATGGCTACTTGTAAATAAATGCATTGCTTCTCAACTACTCCATGTCTGCATGTTGTAATCTATCTAATTTTAATATATATATTATATATATATATATATATATATATATATGTTACAGGCAATATCTAAAATTAGGCAATTTGTAAAAGGACTGAAAATTTAGGCAATTTGTAAATTCACTGAAATTTTAGGCAATGTGTTAAATTTGTGATACACAAAACGTAATTTAACCAAACCTAACCTCTCTGGTAATGCTGTATATGCATGCCCACTAGTATTCCTCACTATGTTAGGTTAGGTTAAGTTTTTTGTGTGTATCACCAATTTGACACATTGCCTGAATTTCAGCCAATTTATAAACTGCCTAATTTTAGATATTGACTGTAATATATATATATATATATATATATCGTAAAGAACGACGCTTGTATAGGAGATATTCCGCGCAAGACGAGAGAGAGAGAACGAAACAAATGAAAAAATGAGGTAACCACCCGGGAATCGAACCCGGGATCTTCCGATTGCCGGTCAGATGCGATACCATTACACCATGGACCTCACTCTTCCAAATGCCGTAATTCTTCTACATACTCGCAGAAACCAATGCCCCAAGGGGCACCTCCCGCATGCCGTAACATTATATACATTTAACTGCAAAGAACACGCAGTATAAATAACGTAAAGAACGACGCTTGTATAGGAGATATTCCGCGCAAGACGAGAGAGAGAGAACGAAACAAATGAAAAAAATGAGGTAACCACCCGGGAATCGAACCCGGGATCTTCCGATTGCCGGTCAGATGCAATACCATTACACCATGGGCCTCACTCTTCCAAATGCCGTAGAAGAATTACGGCATTTGGAAGAGTGAGGCCCATGGTGTAATGGTATCGCATCTGACCGGCAATCGGAAGATCCCGGGTTCGATTCCTGGGTGGTTACCTCATTTTTTCATTTGTTTCGTTCTCTCTCTCTCGTCTTGCGCGGAATATCTCCTATACAAGCGTCGTTCTTTACGTTATTTATACTGCGTGTTCTTTGCAGTTAAATGTGTGTATATTATATAATTATATATATATAATATATATATATATATATATATATGGTACACGAAAGGTTGCGTCCTACTTCATTGATACCTCGTTAAAGTTTAATTATTCATAGTGAATGTTATTTATTATCACTTGTTGAGTGGGTACTGGGTACCAAGTGTTTCTCTTTGTGTTGCCATTTGCATTTGAGGACAACGTTCCCTGCCCTCGCCTTTCCCTTCGGTGTTCGATATCATTCCTATGCATCACGCCATCCATCACCTTCGCCTGTCTCCCACCAAATACCACTCAATACTTCGGAGGTAATGTTCCTCATCTGACAACGAATAGACAAGTTCTCACTATCGGGTCCTGGGTAAAAAACGCGCATTTTACTTGGCACCGCTTCTTCGAGAGACCGATGGAGGTAATTACAGCGCAAAAAGACGATCCATGGCGAATCAATCGAACGCAACGAACGCCATTACAATCCTCTCGTTACCTCATCGATTTGTAACGGGTTAACTTTACTCTTTTATATCTCGTAAATAAGCTTTTGATAAAGTGATGTATGCGTGTGCTTCAGATCCACTTACTTTGATAATAATTTATTTTACCTCTGCCGTATTGCATCATGATCGTGAAGGTTTGAGAACAACAAACACACTTTCAGATGTCGAAAGGTTTTTTTTTTTTTTTTTTTTTTTTTTTTAGGTTTTTTTTTTTTTTTTTTGAGCTTTCTAAACCTACGTTTGTATACTAGCAAAATATATAAACTGGAAAGGGCACTTCATGAAATACCTTATATTATATATATATATATATATATTATATATATATATATACACACTCGTATATATAAATGCTTTTTTTTCCAGGTGAAAGACTCTATGTTTATCCTAAATGTGAAATGTGAAAATGTGAGTATATTTGTATAAAATAAATGGGTTTAACCTTTATCATTGTTAAAATGATGATTTGAAATGCGTTACATAATTTCTATTTCAAGCAAAATGTGTCTGAAAAATGTGTTACAATAACGTAATTTTTTTCTCTCCGCGTGTATATATATATATATATATATATATATATGGGATGAATTTGACAATTAAACACGTGAAATGAATGAATGATGTAAACCCATAAGGAAAAAGAAAAATGATTCCAAGGCCTTTCGTGTATTCAGAAATACCGACCGTAAAAATACTTGCAAAATCCGTATATATATATCTATTATAATTACATCTTATGATCATTATTATTATTATTATTATTATCATTATTATTAATAGAAACAATTAATAGGTCGTTTATAATGGCGAATCGCATTATCAACAAATATAGTGATTAAATTCTCAGAAAAATATTGAAAGAATGATAAAATCTAAATACCAGATCTTGCTTATAAAAAAATTGTATGTGAAATATTGTTGCTTAAATTGGCTGTTCTGATATTATCGTCCATTGAAGAAACTTCGTTTTTGTGGCTATAATTGCGATAGTCCAAAGTTTGTTTTCCTTATTTATAAATGGAAAATCAGAGAGGAGGCGACAGATATTGGGTGAAATATTTAATATGGAGCTAATATATATTTTGGTATTACACGATAAGTGGTACCCATTGCAACATCTATGAAATCATCTTAAATATTACGTACTTGATTGCTATTAATAACAAGCAATAATAACGATTCTGGGTTTGTTATTCAACTTGTTTTGCCAATACATATATATATATATATGTATGTGTGTGTGGTGTGTGTGTGTGTGTATGTGTGTGTGTGTGTGTGTGAAGAGGCACAGAGAGAGAGACAGACAAACAGACAAACAGAAAGAGACAAAGACAGAGACAGAGAGAAGAAACAGAGAGACAGACAGACAGACAGAGACAAAGACAAAGACAGAGACAGAGAATAAATATTTTATTATCTTGGAAACAAAAATTCCAAACAGGCGAAAACGATAAACATTCGCAATTTAATTTTATGCACGTTTTGAAAAATCACTTCCACAATCAGTAGCAAAATACTATCGTAATTTAAAGCAACTTCGACCATTAAAATAAAGTCATTCACACAAAACAAACAATTATTTATATTAAAAATATTAATTGAATATCTAATACCTCTATCTAATACCTCTATTTAATGCCTCTATCTAATACCTCTATCTAATACCTCTAATACGTCTATCTAATACCTCTGTCTAATACCTCTAATACCTTTACCTAAAATTATGACCTAAAATTATGACCAATAATTATGACCCCTTAACAAATAAAAACATAGCTTGTAGTTTGTGATGTAATAAAATCGCTTAACTTACATTTTTTAATAAAACAAAAAATTACATATTTCTTTATAACAACAACAAGAACAACAATAACAACAAAACTTGCTTTATACATTCTTAAATACTACAGGGTGAACGAAAAGTCCCTGTGCATCTGTTTCACTTCCAACACAGTGCAGGTACAAGTTCACTACACTTCTTGCAGTTGCACAGAGACTTTTCGCTCACCCTGTACAAATGTACTGGGATTAGCATAAAACTGGTAGTAAATTTTATTATATGTATTTGGACTTATTTGGTTCTGGAGTTTCTTTTATTGGCCGTTCGTGTACCTGTTCATAAATTAGTTTTGTAATCGCTTAAAGAAATGCATTTCAGAGGCCTTTTGGAGGTAATTATATAATAAAAGGCATGTTTGATCAATTTTTGGGGGATATAGATCTATGTACTGATCAAGTTTAAAATTAAGCCTAGTGTGTCTCAAAAATCCTGATCCATAATGTTCAACATGAATATTAGCTTTTGGGGGCAGGACTTCCGAGACACCCCATATATATATACACACACACACACACACACACACACACACACACACACACACACACACATATATATATATATATATATATATATATACAGGGTGTCCCGTAAGTCTGGACCCATAGGGAAAAATAATAAAATTACAAAATAGTCCAAAAATTTATTTATAATATATTTTTTTATTATTTTTATTATTATTTTTATTATTTTTTTATTATGATCTTACTCCGCTGGAGTTTTATTTGTGGGGCCACTTGAAAGCCAAAGTGTACGAGGTCAAACTTCAGAACATTTTCCACCTTAAAGCACGCATTGTGGAGGCGTGTCAAGAAATTTCTGCGACTGTGATTCAGAAAGTGCTGTCGCAGTGGAGATTACGTCTTCAACTATGTGTGCGACACAACGGCGGACACTTTGAACAGATTATGTAATAAATTTTTGGACTATTTTGTAATTTTATTATTTTTCCCTATGGGTCCAGACTTACGGGACACCCTGTATATATATATAACTCGTGGTAGTGTTTAACTAAGTAAAAGGTTAGTACTAGAAGCAGGTCTTCTCTCCTTCACCAGCAAAGGATTTGCCGCAAAAATAAAAAGCATAAAGACCCTCCCGCCCCCAAATTACCAGTTACTAATTTGAGGGTTTTGATTTTGAGATCTCATTATTTTTACCAAAGAATATATAAAATATTAAAAGAAACAAAAATAATACTAATTAGTAATTTTTGTGTCTTTTTTTTTTATATTGTAAACTTTTTTCGGTTAATTGTATATCAACTTTTGAATTAGTACTAACATAAGTCTAAAATGGGAGCAAGTGTAGTTTACGTCCCCCTGACGCAAAAGGGGACACAAACTACACTAGGTCAAAGTTGGAGAACGTAAACTACATTAGGATCTTTAGGAGACATTTTTTAAATGAATCCATCAAATAAAACGTTAAAAGGTTAAGTCGTAATATTTTCGTTAGTTTTAACGTTTTATTTGATTAGGTATACGCGGACAAAGTTGGGGAAAGCAAACTACACTAGGATAATGGGGAACGTAAACTACACTAGGATAATGTAGGGGAACGCAAACTACACTAGGATAATGGGGAACATAAACTACACTAGGATAATGTAGGGGAACGTAAACTACACTAGGATAATGTAGGGGAACGCAAACTACACTAGGATAATGTAGGGGAACGTAAACTACACTAGGATAATGTAGGGGAACGTAAACTACACTAGGATAATGTAGGGGAACGCAAACTACACTAGGATAATGTAGGGGAACGTAAACTACACTCTTGTATTTGAACACTGATTTACAGTCTTCATTCAGATTTAATACCCTGGCCCGCGGGCCAAATGTGGCCCCCACGGGTCTTTTCAATTCACATTTTTCACATAAAAAGGGTAGCTACCCAAAGAAAAATCTGAAATATTACCCTGGTTATAAAAATGCATATTTATAAAAAATAGAATATCTATATATCTGGCCCCTACATATAAAACAGATGGTTGGTTTGGCCCTCACATCAAAAAAGTTTGTGCACCACTGCTGTACAGTAACTTAACGCGAAATATTTTGTTAGAAACTACAGGGTGGCCCATAAATCCTGATCGGTTATAATTAAAGCGAAAATACAAAAATCAAACAAAGTAAAAAGTTTATAATAAGTTTAGAAATATTTATTTTTTATAACTATACAGGGTGACCCATAAGTCCCAATCGGTTATATATTTAAAGCGAAAATAGAAAAAAATCAAAGTAAAACGTTTATAAGTTTAGAAATATTTATTTTTTATAACTATACAGGGTGGACCCATAAGTCCCAATGGGTTATAATTAAAGCGAAAATACAAAACATTAAACAAAATAAAAAGTTTATAATAAGTTTAGAAATATTTATTGATTATATTCAAAGCGCGAAATATTATAACCACCTCGACAAATATTCTTTCCTTAGTAATCGATTACGTCAATCCGCTAGATGGATTTTCTCTTTAATTATAACCGATTTGGACTTATGGACTACCCTGTACATGTCATTTAAAATTTTTTAATAATTATTGCATGAAAGATTTTAAAAATTTGGAATAGAGTCATATAGACTACATTTTTTTCTGTATTTGTGAAGAAACTATCCAATAATCGTAAAGTAGGCAACCTGTAAATAAAATACAATGAGGCACAGAGCTGTTTTTGGGTTCATTTAAATACCTTCCTAAAAGTGAATTAACGACGCTTCGTTTTCTTTTTCACTTTTAAAGTTTTAATTAATGGGTATCTAAATTATTTTAAAAATTGTTTGAAGTCATCACGGCATCACTGAATTAAAGGGTTATCATTTTTACCTTTTCTAATAAATTATTTTAATTATTAGTAAATATGTATTGGTTCATAAATAGCCTTCATTATGGAAGTGAGAGGTTGAGTTCAGCACAGCAGTAAATCGGAATTTCGTATGTAATTTGTGTAGTGGTAGTTTGCGTGCAAATAATCTTAAAGCGTTGATCTATTATTCCCCATGAAGTATGCTTGTCTCTCAGACTCTTTTCACCTTTATTAACAAACTGAATAAGGTGTTAACAGAGTCATTAGTAGCTATCGGGGACAACAATGGGGAAAATCTAAATACTTAAAGATAAACCGTCAAAAAAAAAAAGTTCGAATGAATAATATACTTGACGATGGCCATTGCAATATAATATATATATATATATATATATAAATCAGTGCTAACCTTGTACAGACATTCCTTTATAAACAATAAAGAATTTATAAAGCTCTCTTTCAGATACCTTCAGTAATATTGAGGCATTAAAATTGTGCTGGCCTAACTTTTCAAATCTGAAAACTTTACTTTCCAAGTCGAACTTGCAAAATAATATATTCACTTCTTTCATAGAAGCAAGTTTTGAGAACTCGACAAGACAACAGTCTTAGCAAAATAGAAAAATATCTCTATTTCGATTTATTTATAAAAAAAATTGGTGCTGGTTAAGTGTGCGGTCTACCTAGCTTTTAGTTAGCCTTATAAGGCTAACTAACGAAAATATCACGACTTAACCTAACCAATCGTTAGGTCAGCTGTACGCCCTTGACGACTGGTTAGGTTAAGTCGTGATAGTTTCATTAGTTAGCCTTATAAGGCTAACTAAAAGCTAGGTAGACCGCACACTTAACCAGCACCAAAAAATCGTTGGGTACAAAATAAACTTTGGGTATATTTTTAAAAGAAAAATATGATTTTGTACAAAATTTTAAAGGAAAAATATAGATTTTGTACAAAATTTTAAAGGAAAAATATTGATTTTGTACAAAATTTTAAAGGAAAAATATAATTTTGTACAAAATTTTGGAGGAAAATATGATTTTGTACAAATTTTTAAAGACAAAATATGATTTTGTACAAAATTTTAAAGGAAAAATATAATTTTGTACAAAATTTTAAACGAAAAATATGATTTTTTATAAATTTTTAAGGAAAACTATGATTTTGTACAAAATTTTAAAGGAAAAATATGATTTTGTACAAAATTTTAAAGGAAAATATGATTTTGTACAAATGTTTAAAGAGAAAATATGATTTTGTACAAAATTTTAAAAGAAAAATATGATTTTGTACGAATTTTTAAAGAAAATATGATTTTCTACAAAATTTTAGAGGAAAAATATGATTTTGTACAAATTTTTAAAGAAAAAATATGATTTTCTACAAAATTTCAAAGGAAAAATATAGATTTTGTACAAAATTTTAAAGGAAAAATATTGATTTTGTACAAATTTTTAAAGAAAAAATATGAATTTGTACAAAATTTTAAAGGAAAAATATGATTTTGTACAAAATTTTAAAGGAAAATATGATTTTGTACAAATGTTTAAAGAGAAACTATGATTTTGTACAAAATTTTAAAAGAAAAATATGATTTTGTACAAATTTTTAAAGAAAAATATTTTCTACAAAATTTCAAAGGAAAAATATGATTTTGTACAAAATTTTAAAGTAAAAATATAGATTTTGTACAAAATTTTAAAGGAAATATTGATTTTGTACAAAATTTTAAAGAAAAAATATGATTTTGTACAAATTTTTAAAGAAAAAACATGATTTTGTACAAAATTTTAAAGGAAAAATATAATTTTGTTCAAAATTTTAAAGGAAAATATGATTTTGTACAAATTTTTAAAGGAAAATATGATTTTGTACAAATGTTTAAAGAGAAAATATGATTTTGTACAAAATTTTAAAAGAAAAATATGATTTTGTACAAATTTTTAAAGAAAAAATATGATTTTCTATAAAATTTCAAAGGAAAAACATGATTTTGTACCAATTTTTAAAGAGAAAATATAATTCTGTACAAAATTTTAATGGAAAAATATGATTTTTTACAAAATTTTAAAGGAAAAATATGATTTTTTACAAAATTTTAAAGGAAAAATATGATTTTGTACAAAATTTTAAAGGAAAATATGATTTTTAACCAATTTTTAAAGAGAAAATATGATTTTGCACAAAATTTTAATGGAAAAATATGATTTGGTACAAAATTTTAAAGGAAAAATATGATTTTTTACAAAATTTTGAAGAAAAATATGATTTTGTACAAAATTTGAAAGGAAAAATATGATTTTGTACAAAATTTTAAAGGAAAATATGATTTTGTACAAATTTTTAAAGAAAAAAAGATTTTGTACAAAATTTTAAAGGAAAAATATGATTTTGTTCAAAATTTTAAAGGAACATATCTACAGATCTACAGAAGCTAAGGCTAACAAAGACCCTAAGATCCACTCTAAGGTTAGCCCGAGAGAAAGGAAAGAGTAGCGGGTTAAGAGAAGAGAAGAGAATAAGGGGTTAAGTAAGAGCAACACCTATCACTCATGGGTTAACATTCATTCAGAAAAAGAGGAAAAGTGTCTCACCATCATCATCCGCCGGCCACTGCCGACAAGTCAGAAAGATAGTCGGAGAGAATAGGAGAGGGGTGAAAGATGAAAAGAAGTAAAATAAGAATGCTTACAAACCATGCAAACACAGTCTTAACTCACTGTCATACCATGCAAACTACAAAACAAACATGCAAAGTAAGGATGGGAAAAAAAAAAAAAAAAAGTACGTAAAGTTAAACAAAAAGTTGGTTAGTTTACGCTATGAGCTACATCTACATTCATGTTAGTCTAATTTTTTTTTTATTTTTTTAATAATTTTATTGCTGGCATCAACGCTGGCATGTCACAAGCTGGCATCCATCGTCAACAGACTCATCCTCGAGCACCACCACCAGAGCTTCCGTTGCTAACTTTGTTTTTTAAATTAAACAACGTTAATACCTTTAAAATGTCTGTCAAGACGGTTCTTAAACATATTAACGCTGGTAGAATGAACGACTGACGCGAGAAGATTATTCCATTTATCAATTACTTTAAACGTAAAGAAGTTTTTAGCGATATTAGTAATAAAACGCCTGCCACGCAACTTAAATCCGTTATTGCGAGTATTACTATTATCAAAAGTGAACAATTTGTCAAAATTTACGTTATCGATGTTATTAACGATTTTGAAAACTTCAATAAGCTCCCCCCTTAATCTCCTAGTTTCGAGTGAATACAGGTCTAACTCATTAATCCTATCTTCATAAGGCTTATTGCGCAATGACGGAATAAGTTTCGTGGCACGACGCTGAACCCTTTCTAACCTATCAATATCCTCACGCAAGTACGGGCACCAAAACTGAACGGCATATTCTAAATGGCCTGACTAGGGACTTGTAAAGGGGCAATATAATATCCTTCGATTTAAATTCGAAATTACGCGCTATGAAGCCTAACATCCTATTCGCTTTTGCGCAAGATTCCAGGCACTGGTTCCTAACCTTTAAATCCTTAGATACGCGTACGCCTAAATCTACTTCCTCGTCAACGCTCGCTAACTCCCTATCATCCATCGTGTACGCGTAATTATTGTTGCGAGAACCTATATGCAAAACTTTACATTTGTCTACGTTAAATTGCATCTGCCACTTATCTGTCCACTCCATAATCCTATCTACATCGTCTTGAATCCTATTTCTATCGTCCTCGTTAACAACCTTACCGCCTATTTTAGTATCGTCCGCGAATTTTGAAACGTTACTAGTCAATCCTACATCTATGTCGTTAATGTAAATTACGAATAGCAATGGGCCTAACACTGAACCCTGTGGGACACCGCTACCTACATCTAACCACCCCGATTCACTACCATTAACTACGACCCTCTGTCTCCTAGCACGAAGCCATTCTTCTAACCAGTTAGCTACCTGACCGCGTATACCGTGCGCTTTAACCTTCGCAATTAGTCTCCTATGCGGAACTGTATCGAACGCCTTTTTAAAATCTAAATAAATAACGTCAGCTGCTCTATGCCTATCGTATTCGCGCACTATTTCGTTATAAAATTCTAACAAATTAGTTAAACAAGACCTATGGCGTCGAAACCCATGCTGACTACTATTAATCAAATCTCTACTTTCTAAGTGATCGATGATACGATCCCTAACTACGGATTCCAAAAGTTTACCTACAATTGACGTTAAGCTAATGGGCCTATAATTACTAGCTACTGCGCGGTCGCCTTTTTTAAAAATAGGCGTGACGTTAGCTAATTTAAAGTCTTCAGGAATAATCCCCGTTTCGAGTGACTGATTAAAAATCTTCGTTAAAAGGCCTACGATAACTTCTTTTAAATCTTTCAAGTGTCTGGGATAAAACGCGTCAGGGCCTGGAGCCTTGCTAACTTTTAGCCTATCGATATAATGCACAATCTCAGCCTCGTAAACAGTTATATCATCCAAAATAGTCTCGCTACTAAATGGAACGATATCGTTCACGTCGGGAACATTATTTACATCTTCTACGGTAAAAACTGTCGCAAAAAAGTTATTGAAAATACCCGCCATCGCCTGAGCGTCAGAAGCCAAAGCGCAATTAACATCCACTAGAGGGCCTATGTTATTTTTTACCGGCTTACGATTATTAACGTATTCAAAAACTTTTTTGGATTATGTTTACTATCCGCAGCTATAAGTATCTCTAAATTACGCTTGGCATTCCTAACTGATCTTTTAACCTGACGTCTAAGCTCGATATATCTATTAAAGTTAGCTACCTCTCCATTGCGCTTACTAAGTCTATACGCTCTATTACGCTCGTTTATAAACTCTCCTATTTCCCTACTCCACCACTTCGGCCTACCGCGATTTCTAGCGCGCTTGAGCCTACGAGGAATAAACTCCCTTTCAATGTTCCTAAAACTATCTTTAAACGCCACCCAACGCAAATTTGTGTCATTGCCCATAAATAAGTTATCCCAGTCCACTACTCTCATCCTATCAGCAAAACTATCAAAATTAGCCCTACGAAAATCAGGGACTTCTATTACGTTACTATCCTGAGTGTTTTCTATCAATAACTTAAACCTAAGAATTTGATGATCGCTACATCCTAAACTCTCGCCTACTTCTAAACCTTCGACTATATTCTCGCCGTTCGTCATCACCAAATCTAAGATATTGTCACCGCGCGTTGGTTCGGTAACTATCTGTCGTAAAAAGTTATCGTCCATAAACTCAACCAATCTCAAACCCTCTTCATTACCCGTAAAATTCTCGTAATTAACATTAGGGCAGTTAAAGTCTCCGACAATTATACTATTCCGATTGTCAATAAAATTACCAAGAAGTGAGTAAAATCTAGTATCTATATCGAGGGTTTGAACGGGAGGTCTATAAACAACGACAAAATTAAAACTAATACTACGCGCCCTAACTTCAACACAGATCGCATTAATTGCTGCCGGAAAATCTAACTTAACCTCGATAGCCCTAAGGGAATTACGAATGTACAGCAAAACGCCGCCTCCAAATCTATGTAACCTATCATTAGTAAAGAGTTTAAAACCCAGTATATCAAGTTCCCCCAACAAGTCCCGAGTCACGGTATTTAACCAAGTTTCAGTGATAGCAACTATATCATAGTTGCCGGAATAAATTACCGCCTTAAATTCATTTAATTTATTTCTAATACTACGCGCGTTGCAATAAAAGACGTTTAAGTTATTTTTTACCACGGGCCCGCGTTTTAAACTATTTATCACGTACAAAATTTAAAGGAAAATATGATTTTTTACCAATTTTTAAAGAGAAAATATGATTTTGTACAAAATTTTAATGGAGAAATATGATTTGGTATAAATTTTAAAGGAAAAATGATTTTGTACCAAATTTTAAAGGAAAATATGATTTTGTACAAATTTTTAAAGAAAAAAAGATTTTGTACAAAATTTTAAAGGAAAAATATGATTTTGTACAAAATTTTAAAGAGAAAATATGATTTTGCACAAAATTTTAAAGGAAAAATATTGATTTTGTACAAAATTTTAAAGGAAAAATATGATTTTGTACAAAATTTTAAAGGAAAATATGATTTTGTACCAATTTTTAAAGAGAAAATATGATTTTGTACAAAATTTTAATGGAAAAATATGATTTTGTACAAAATTTTAAAGGAAAAATATGATTTTGTACAAAATTTTAAAGGAAAATATGATTTTGTACAAATTTTTAAAGAAAAAAAATGATTTTGTACAAAATTTTAAAGGAAAAATATGATTTTGTACAAAATTTTAAAGGAAAAACTATGATTTTGTACAAAATTTTAAAGGAAAATATGATTTTGTACAAATTTTTAAAGAAAAAATATGAATTTGTACAAAATTTGATAGGAAAAATATTATTTTGTACAAAATTTTAAAGGAAAATATGATTTTGTACAAATTTTTAAAGAAAAAAATGATTTTGTACAAAATTTTAAAGGAAAAATATGATTTTGTACAAAATTTTAAAGGAAAAATATGATTTTCTACAAAATTTTAAAGGAAAATATGATTTTGTACAAATATTTAAAGAGAAAATATGTTTTTGTACAAAATTTTAAAGGAAAAATATGATTTTCTACAAATTTTTAAACAAAATATATGATTTTCAACAAAATTTTTAGGGAAAAATATGATTTTCTACAAATTTTTAAAGAATAAATATGATTTTGTACAAAATTTTAAAGGAAAAATATGATTTTGTACAAAATTTTAAAGAAAAAATATGATTTTGTACAAAATTTTAAAGGAAAAATATGATTTTGTTCAAAATTTTAAAGGAACA